>VZRS01002219.1:7666-82212 GCA_013398055.1 Ifrita kowaldi | reverse complement strand
CCTCCTCCTCCTCCCCACAGCAGCACATCTGTGTCACTCTGCCTCGTGGATTCCCTGCAGGCTGACAAACACCTCTGGACGAGGGAGAGGAGTTTATACCCTGGTTAGTCGGGCAACACAGCCCTGTGGGGGATGACACCTCATGCATGGATCCCCCAGGTCCCTGAACGGCAAAAAACACCCCCAGCCCTTCCCAGCCCTTCCCCAGTGCACACTGCCACTTTGTGCTCGAGACAGGACGGTGGCTGGACACAAGGACAAGGTTTGTGGGGGGAATTGCTGCACATGGGGAGGTGTTCTCCTGCTGGGAGTGGGCCTCCCATGAAATGACAGGTGGGTGCACCAGCTGAGCGGCCTGGGGGTGCTTGTCTGGCTGAGGAGTGGATGAAGGGGCATTTTTGATGCACTTTTTGGCCGAGCTGAAATGGGCAGCAGCAGCTTTGCCACGTGCTGGTGCACGGAGCACTCTCATTCCCAAAGGATCAGGGGAGTGTCATCAGGACACAGCCCTAGAGCACTCCACACGACTTTTCAATCCCATCCTGTCAGTCCTGACTGATGCAAACCTTTCTGGAACCATTTGGATTCACATTTCCTCTGCCAGCCTCCGCAGGATTCAGCCGGTCGTTCCCTCACACCAAAGGACTCCAGGGCTCCATGTCTCCATTCAGACAATGCATTTTTCCCTCTGGGTTTCTCCCCAACACACCTTGGGTACTTTCTGGTTACCACAGAGCTGGAAACTGGGCGTGCTCTGAACTGAAGGCACAGCCACCACACTCACCCCACACTGAAGTCTGCCAAATCTGCCTTTGCTCCCTCTCTTTGGAAAGGTGAGGAGGTGCTGGAAAACCCACGGGTCTCTGACGTCCTGGGATCGACCCAGCACCACTGACCATGAGGAAAAAGCAAGGAATAATCCATTCCAAACTTCCCTACCTGCATGCCTGGAATAGCAGAGTGCTGCCTGTGCTGTGGTTTGATTTGGAGCCTTCACCTGATGCGGTTTCAGACAGATCCAGGAATTTAAATGAGAAGTGGAATATGTTCAGGTCTTCAGATACAAGAGGAAAGAAGCCAGACAAAATGGTTGCTTGCCAGAGGAGGCAGAGAACATTTTGCAGGTGGTTTTCTCTGCTGCCCATGTCTGGGACGAAGATCCTTTGACGAGGAAGGGGAAGGCAGGGATACAAACTGCAGCATCACAGAGAAACTCTGCCTGCCTTGTGCAGCTTTGAATCTGAGCTGCCCACAGAAATCTGCCACAAAGGGTTTTACTGAGCTTGCAGCAAAGCAAAAGGATTTCAATCCTCCTTAAAAGGTAAAAGGCAGGAGAAGCCTCAGTTCAAAGCAGCAGTTTGGCTTGTGCCAGCACATGTATTTAGTCTAGGAATGGCTTGGTTCTCTTTGCCTCTCCTGAAGAGCTGGGTTGATCTCAAAAAAATGGCAAGAGGGACTGGCCACACACTTCCAAATTCCTTTGCACCCTAGGAAAGGGGGGAAAACCCTGCAGGAAAACCCTGAAGTAAGAAATAGTGAGTCCACTGTTTGGATTTTACAAATCTGTGCTTGGAAATGGTTCTGATTCAGGGCTCTTATTCCTCGCTCCCTTTCCCTAGGGTGGCACAGTGTTGGCTCCTTCCAAACTTCCCTGCACCTGCTGCCACGGGCTTGATCCTCACTTTGCTCCAGGATAAAGCTGCCCATGCCCGGGGGGAGCTGCAGGTGCTGAAATCAGGGCCAAGGGGAGGTGTTCTCCTGCTGACACGGTGCCAATGGACTTTAAAAGGTCCCTGCTCTGGAGGCTGAGCCATCCAGCAACGCTGGGCGTAGATTGCTGAACGAGTCCAACTGGAAACTGGTGGAGTGGGATCCAGTGGGCTGGCAGTGCATGGGAGGAACAGGTATTGTAGGTTAGAGAGGCATTCAGGTTGGAAAGACCTCTAAGATGAAGCTGTTCTTCCTGTTACCAGGGTGAAATGTCACGGTTTCTGTTCCAAGTGTTGGTGGCAGTGACACCAGAGCTCTTGCAGATGGAAAAGACTGATCACAGAAGTTCAATAAAAGTGAGCTGAAGAGTTACAGCAACTCCTGTCCTGCCTGTGGGACCTGTGTGGGGTGTTTGATGTCTGCCTTGATCCCAGGGCTGGCTTCTTGCTGAGTTGTCCCCCACATCCTGCATCCCTTGCACTTCACCCCCCAAAATGTACCCACACGCACTCCTGCCTTCTCCCAAGGGCTGTTTCCTGTTCCAGAGGCTCCTCAGGACTGGAATATTCCACTTTTCCTGTTGCATCCCTCCCTGGCTGCAGTACAGGGGACACAGGACTCACAGGTAAGCAGAGGAGCAGGGTTCACCTCCAAGGCGATTTCTGCTGCACTTTCCTGCCCTGGCTCTGCCCCCAGAGCAATTACGATGCTCAAGAGATGCCAGTCCCACTTCATTTTGTTTGGGAATCCTCCTCCCAGCCTCCCCCTGCACGTGGGTGGGACAGAATCAGTCACAAACAGCCGGTCCTCGGGGCCAGCAGCTATTCAGGGAAAGAAAAGGGGGGTTCCTCCTCCTCTCCAGCCCACTTCCGATGCCAGTGGCCTGATTTCCTTGTGCAGGCACTCAGCCCTGGTTCCAGAGGCAGGGAGACACCAAACCTGCACTCCAGGGGGAACAGGGTGTGAGCTCAGTCCAGCTGAACACTCAGAACCTCCTCAGGAGGTTCCCTATCAGACACAATTATCAATAAACCCTTTATTGATGTAATTTTTAGCACTAACTCTGAGAACAAAAAGGCCCCAGGATATTTCTTAACAACGAAGCTGCACTGCACAAGGACGGAGCCTCTGCCTCTGGATAAAGGCCTTTTGGAACAATTTAGCCACAGATTTGGGGCAGCAAATGGCAGAGGGATGGGGTGGGTGTGTTCATGGAGGGAGAGTGAAAGGGTCTGAGTGCAGCCTGCACCAGCAGCAGCCACAGCTGGTCATTACTGGGAAGGGTTTATTGGGATGTGGGAGAGAAGCTGACACAATTCTGCTGAGAACTCCAGTGTTTCTCTGGGCTGTCTCTCAGAAATATCAAGCAGAGACACAATTCTCCTCAGGGCCAGGATATCACACAGGATGGTGGGAGCAGAGTGCTGGCAATGCTCCCCTCAGTCTGCACAAAGACGAGTTCATCCTGTATTTCTGGAACCTGGCATCTCCCCCCAGGACTGTGCTTACTTCCCAGAAAGGGGAAAAGAGTCTGGATTTACCTCCTGCATGGCAGTTTTTAACACATTTGCCCACAGACTGCCACCAATGCCCATCTAAACGTGGTGCATCTGAGCTGAAAAGTCACCCAAAGCCCCAGTGTGGCATCAGAAACACCTTGCACAGGTGAAAGCTGCCCACTCCAACAGAGGTGCTGGGAAACACATCCATTCCAGCTCCTTTTTTATTTCCTCATGGCTGTCAGGGTCAGCGCTGAGTTTTGTGGTCCCTTTCTCCAGTGCTGGATGTCTGATCAGTGCCACAGTCAGAACAGAAAACTTCCTGCTGGGTCATTTTATGGTTGTACAGGAATTTATGCATCTATTCATATGTATAAAACTAAAATACAGCTCTTGGACTGCACTAAATATATCAAACCTATCAAAGCACTTACACAGGATAAGTAAATTGGTACTTATGTAGTGTAAGGTGAAGAGCTGCTGTTTTACCACCTAATCACCTTCATAAAGATATTTTCTCCTAGAACTAAAATAGAGGCCCCATGGAGGCTGGAGGATGTTCAGAGTGGGGCGGGGGAGCTGCAGATTCAAGGCCAGCACAGGGAAGGGCTGCACTGAAGATTTCACATCCCTGCTGCAAACAGGGCAGGCTGAGCTCTTTATTTTCTTTTTTCTTTTTTTTTTCTCTCTACTGTCATGCTCCATTTTCTTCCCCTTTATGGCAGATGGGAGGTGAGGTTTTAAAGGCTGCCAAGAACGCATCCAGCCCTGCTCCTCTGGGGGAACAGCACCATAGACGGAATGAACTTTCTCCAAGCTGCCTCCCACCCCCAGCCTCCCCTCCCCCTCGTAATCCAGGCTCGAGTGCCATCATTTTCATATCACTACTAATTACATTAATTATTCTCCTCAGCATAAAACTCATTAAGCTGGAATTTACGGTTCATTAAGTCAGAGCTGGGGTTCTTCCTCGGTGCAGCGTTGTGGGGTCAGGATTATTTCTGTCCTGGCTGGGGGCAGGTTCTAATCCGTGTCTGCCCTGGCCACGCTCAGCAGCGCTGGCTGAAGTGTGACCAAAGTCGTGTGTGCCACCGCAGGGGTGTCCCAGCAGGCAGGGGGGAGGCTCTGAACCCCGGGAGCACTGGAAAGGTCAGCGCTGCTGGTGTGAAATGTGGTTTGTTACAGCTCAGGGGAGAGCAGGTGTGACGAGCAGAGCGGGAGCAGCCGAGGGAGTGCTCGAGGCAGGGTGATCCGAGCTGCAGCAGGATGTGGGGATGTTGGTACCTCAGGAGATCCAGCTCCACGTCTGGTGCAGAGCTGCCCTGAGCCTCTGGAAGTCGCTCCCAGCACAGGACACAGAGGATTTTCTGCCTGAGCTAAGGCAACGCACTCAGGGGGCTGAAATAGGAGCAAGATGTTCTCCAGAGAGGTCTCACACGTACTTCAGGGGTGTCCAACCACTCCCTCCCAGTGCCATGGGCTGGAAAGGCCATCCTGGCCGTGCCTTTGGGGTGACAGCAGTGGTGGGTGCCAGTTCCCCACGTGCCTTTTGCCAGGCTGGAGGGTTTATCCCCCCTGCACTCCCTGAGACCCGGAGGTGATGAGCACTTCCACTCTCCTGGGAGTGATGGTGTCACCTCCTTCCCTCCCAGGGACACATCTCTAATTAACCAGCGCCTGCCCTTCTCCTCAAGAGCAGCCAGGAGTGATGTTTCACCGATTTTGGAGAGTGAAAACCGAGCTGGGAATGGCAGGGAAGGAGGAAAGAGGAGAAGCTGCACACGCCCTGCCTCGGGCTCCTCAGCAGACAGGGCTCCCCAGTCCCAGACCTGAGGCCAGGAGCTGGAAGGGATGGGCAGGATCGCTTCCTCATGGACCTGACCGACAGGGAATCCGTGTCCTGAGTGCAGTCCCTCCTCCTCACCCTGCACAGGTTCCTACCACGCTCCCTAATTACTGTAATTAAGTAGTCACACTGAGTGATGTTAGACACGGGGTTCAGAGTCGTTGCAGCCCGGCAGGAGATTAAACCACCCCCATCTGCAGGGTCTGAGCTCTTCTCTGTCGTGGTGATGATGGGTTAGAGCAGGGGACAGAGCTCTGTGACACGGGGCTGTGTCATTTGTCACGGCTCTGGGGTCACAGCATCCTGTCATTGCCTGCAACCTCCACAACCCTGCAGCTCCCAGAGGGGCAGGACTGCCTGGAACTGTAGATTTGAAGCCCTGGAAGGGTGAGCTCCTTGTGACTGGCACAGAGATGATGCCTGCTTGTCTATTCTGCCATCTGTCAAGCGTGAGGGGGTAAATGTACAGCTGGATTTGTGCAAGTCCTGTGGAGCAGAAAGGGGCCCATTCTCACTTTATTCACTCAGTCCCCACCATTTTCTCTCTCTCCTGGTCTCCCCTAGGTAGGAATTTTGAGATTAGACAGCAGCCAGGTATGATCATGGAGTTTAAACCCATTTCCTCATGGTTTAACATCAGGGAAATGGCCTTTCCTGAGGCACTGGCTGACAGTAGCAGGGGACTACACTGGAGAGAACCTTTTCAATCCCACATCTGCACTCCCTCCCTCCCCAACCTTTCCTTTCCTCGGGGGCACCCAGTGTTTTGCAGCTCTGTTCTCACAGTACAGGAGACAGGGGCTCAGTTCATACACAATTGGCATCTAATTCATTTCTCTGTGAATGTGAAAATCAATAGTGTTTATAGAAACCACAAAGGCCCTCCCATCGGTCACTGTCCTTGTTAGGCTCCTTTCTGGCTGCCAAAAGATCCTTTCAGGAGGTGATTCTACGAGCTGAAGAAGGAAAATAATGATCCCCACATCTTTAATGAAGCCTGAGAAGTCTCCAGGCTTCCGCTCTTGCCCAGAGCAGAGGGAAGGAGTTTCTTGGTAATTTTATGGGATGGACTGGCTTTTCTCAGAATTTTGCCCGGATAGTCAAATTCTGGTGCTTGGTTTAGCTCCAATTAAGCTCAAAGTGCCTTCTCACACATGCAAGGACATGCATTTCTTCAGCAGATGTTCCATGATTTCAGCTCTACTTGTGCTTGCAGATTTTGTGGGCACAACACTGAAAGCCAAGTTCGGGCTGTCCCAGAGCACCAGAGCTCCACATCTTTTTTATTGTTATTATTACTACTAATAATAATTTTTATTTTTTTAATCTTTTTCTTCTGTTTCCTGTGCCTCTAATTTTATCTCTAGGAAGTATCCTCAAGCCAGTGTTGGATGTCTGTGTCCTGCCTCTGCTAGGAACAATTCCAGCCCCGTGGTCAGCTGCTCCATCTGGGGATGTTCCAGGGGTTTGTACAGCTGTCGACTGCTCCCCTTTTCCATCTGTTTCGCTCCTCCCTGACTCATCCGTCCATTCCACCATTCCCAGCATGGCAGCACCACCTGGAGCTGTTGGAGAAGGGAGTTTAGCAGAGCAGGGAGCCCAGGCTGAGCTCTCCCATTTGCAACTGCTCTTTTTTTTCCCCTTTTTTTTCAGTGTTTGCCTTCCGAATCCCACGGAATTGTTACTAATATTCCATCCCTGCTTATTGATGGGAAACCAGCTGGAGTGTGATTGCCTGTTATATCTCAGGGCCTGCTGATAAATGTCGCTGCTGAGCTGGCCATTTCCCAGCTGCCCGGGCCTCCGATCCAGAAAACTTCATTTTTCTTTTCCCTAAAACACCCAAACTGATGGGCAGCGCATTCCTCTGGATTTACACCCATCCCGAGCTGGCTCCTGTTCTGGAAGGGCTTTCAGGCACACACAAAGGGCTCAGCTGCACCTTGCCGGCTGCTCCAGGGCTTTTTCCGAGTATTTGCAGCTCTTCCACAGCTCCATCCCTCTCCCGGAGGGCAGCAGCATCCGGGGCTGGGATGGCCCTGGGGCAAGGAGCCCAAAAACGGCTTCACATTCCCTGAAAAGAGGGAGCCGATCCTCCCCCGAGCTGGTTTAAAGATGGGACTTGACTTTTCATCACCAGCAGCCTCAGAGCCCCAGGACCATCCACTTTTCCACCTGCTGATCCTCAGGGAAAAGCGGGGATCAGCACGAGATGAGAGCAACGCTCCCAGTCAAGCCCAAGGGTAGGAAAAGCCCACAGGAATCGGGCTCTGTGCCATTCTCACTCATGGGGAGGAATCTATAAAGACAGGAAAAGAACTGTCAGAGCTCGAATTCATTCTTTTTCTTTGCGTTTTTTTTTCCATCCCTTTTGGAGGTTTTTTTCCCCCAACATGATACGAATACAGTCACAGAGCTCCTCGGAATATTGAGATTTTTTTTGTTTGAGCACCGGATTCCTCTGTTCCCATTCACTCAGCTAATTACCCTTTTAGCTTGCTTTTGCTCTATTTTCACAGATCTCCTGGTTTATTTATATCCACCTATCTATAATGATTTCAGAGCCATTACTCACAGCAGCACCAGGAAACATTGCATTTCCCAATTTACAATTGCAATTATGATATCCGTCAGAAACAAATGCAGCTGCCTTTAATTTTAAGCAATATTTTGATCATTGTAATTAAAAAAAGAACTTATGGCACTGCACACATTAGAGAAATTAATGTAATTTCCTGGCTGCCTTAAAAGGCATGCAAATAGTGGTCGTTGGATGAGAGATTTAGGGGGAGAATTAACCCTTTTTGGTTGCTTTTACCACTCTTCAAGGCACGTTGAAAGCCTTAATGATACGGTTTTTAAGACTTAACTTCAGTGTAGGATTTAATATATGAGTTCTTTGTCCTCCAACTTCTTTTTTCTCCTACTTTTCTCTTTCTGAAATTGCTAGTTATTAAAGGATTTATGTGCAAACAAGACCATTTTCCTGTCACTGCTCATTTCAGCTCGCCTGTTTCGATGTGTGGGGACAGATGAAATCCAGTTGCTGATATTATAATCATCGCCACAATTGCATATTACAAACTCAATAACAAACTCTGGCAGATCCTGGGTCTGCGTCTCACTGCGCTTTACAACAAGGAGAATTTACAGCCTGAATTTGGATTAATGGCACAAAAAAAGCATCTCGGAGGGAAGCAAGGATCCAGATGAACAGACACAGAACATCCTTTTCATGGAAGCTGAGGCTCATTCAATTAATTTTAATGTGCTGCTTTAGCCGTGAAAGGTGGAAGTTTGACTTGTTGTTGTCTGAGCAGCAGGGGACTCATCAGTGCACGGCTTTTCTTGTTGTGTTATTTGCTTTCTCCTCTGATCCTTCGGCCACTGGATGCCTTTCCCAGCTTGGCGCTTGTTCTGCAGCACTGAAATGTTAATAACAGGCTCATGGGAATTGGCAAATGTGGGCAAACCTGGGATTCTCCCAACTTTCTGTCCTTTCTGAGAGTCTAAAATAAATAAGGAGGAGAGGTGGGCACAGCTCTTGTAGTGGACAGGATTTGGTTTTTGCTCTTATCACTGTTTGTGTTGTGATTGTCCCTGTGGATCCTGCCCAGCTGGTGCTGCACCAGTGGGAAATGTCTCTGTTTTGAAACTCCTAACGACAAAAATGTTGGGAAAAAGGACATTCTGTGGGATCAGCAAACACACACACAGAGCCTGGGGAAGTGTGGGTGCTCCAGGATCACGTTGGATGAGCTGAGGGAGAGCAAAATGACACCAAACTAAATGATCTCATCCTAATCCCCTCTGCTCTGCCTCCTATTTCTGCAATCTGGTAACGGGTCTGAGCACAGATTTCCATCAAGTCCAAGATGATCTTGAGATAATTTGATGTCTGTCAGTAACAGGTAAAGACAAAAAGCCTTTTTTTTTTTTCCCTTTAAGCACCCAGAGCTACAGAAAAGAGACAACCCTACTGCAAACAGAAAATTTAAGTGTGACAGAGGAAGGACTGGCTCCTTTTAGGAATTTTCCTTCAGGACAGCACCTCATCAGGGTGATCACATTCTTAATTTCAGCCTGGAAAGATCAATCCAGCTCAAGGAAATCAAGCTGCAGTCAGTTGTCTGCACATCAGTGCTCGGAGCATGGAGCAATAATCAGTCCCTGATCAGAACTGGCTTTGCCATTATCTGCCTGGTGCTGGGCTATGATATATGAAGCAATTTTGGCTGCGACAGTTTCTGTTCTGTGTGCAAGCAGCTCCTGACTGGCAAAAACTATACAGAATTGTTTGGGGTTTTTTTTCTCTCCCCTTTGTGCTTTCTTTTTTTCCTTACGAAGGAGCAATATTTTAAACTAAAAGGAGTTTTCAAACCACAGTCACCATCATTCATCTTTACAGTCCCGGGGTAGGAACAATCTCTTCATTAGACACTGAATTTTTCTCCATTACAGCACTATCTGAATGCATTTATTCGGTCATTTATTAGAAGTCACTTGATGGGGTGCAGGGAAGGAGAGGACTAAATTAAAGCAAAAGGGCTGTGTGTGTAAACACGCCTGTATATTCTAAGTGGAGAAGTCTATAAAAACATTCCAACTTAATAACAGCCATAACTCTGGAACTCGCAGTGAAAACACCGCACTTGCTGCAGTGATAAGGAGGGGGTGAAGGGGAAAAAGGGGGTTGGCCCAAGCCCCACCTGCCAGTGGATTTTTATCCAGCTGGGGCGGAGGAAAAGTGACTTCTCTTTGAATGTTACATCAGCGTCCAACTCAGTGTTCAGGGACAGCCTCGTCTGTCTCAGGCCATGATTGTCTTGTTGGCTGCACTTTGTTTTGGGAGGTCTGCAGGCAGCCAGCATTGAAGTGTAGCAGGGTTTGATCATGCCAGGCTTTTGCTTTTAGGATTCCCCAGGCGTGGCCTGTGCTTTGTGTTCCAGGAGTGCCTCAGGGCCAGCTGATCAGAGGCTGGGGGTGGAAATGCAGCTCTCACCGGGATCTTATGCAGATGGAATGGGCACCACCTCATCAGCACTGCAGGGCAAAGCCCTCCTGAACCCAAGGCAGCAGAAGGGGCTCACTAATGGAAGAGAATAAACCACGGGAGATCCTGAATGGAAATGTGAGGCACCAACAAATTAATGCTGGGAAATTCCGACTTTGTGGACAGGTCTTGCTGTTTTCTTTCTGTTCAGAAGCTGGGTGAGCTCACTGGATGAACCAGAATGTGCTGAAGATGGAGAACCTTGTTCTCCCACAGCAAAAGCCTCCCTTCTGCTCCCTGCTCATCTCCTCCCAGCCTGGCTTTTCACCCACACTCCCCCTCCCACCCCTTTTGCTCCTTCCATTTCTTCTCTTGGCTCAAGCTCTGTGCCAACAATGCCCATTTTCCCCAAACTGCATGAGCTCCTTCAGGGCGGTGCTGCAGGTTGTTCTCCGAGGAGATCACACCTTTGATCAAGTCAGAACATTGCTTTTCCACCCATCATGCTTAGAGCTTGGCTGAGGAGACCAAAAAGCCTCTCCCCCATTTCTGTGCATGTCACACCATCATTCCCAAGTTAGTTCTCCTAGGATGCCTGTGAGGCTGCTAATTTTAGAGGATCTATCACTGTTTCTGGGTTTATTTTGATTCCCCTTCTCACTTTTATTAAAACAGACAAGTCTTCCCTGCATATTCCAGAAGGCTGCCATGGTTTCTCCGACGAGATTTGTTAAAACTAAACAAAAAAAGGGACCATTTCCATCCAAATACTCTTAAAAATTTAACAAAACAACACAACATCTCACAGCTCAACAGGAGCATTTAGTCTTTTATGCTTAATTTCCACTGTGAATCTCTCCCTCAGAAGTGTGCTCATGTAGCCAATTGCACAGTGAAAATGCCAGACTGAAAAACAAATGCAGCGCAGGCATTTGGCCTCTCCAAAAGATAGCAGGACATAAAGCAGGATTATGATCCCAGAATGCAACAAAGAGAGATAAAAAATTCAGAAGAGATCAAAGTAATTTCGGAAGCAAATGAAACATTTACATGGGAATCAGACCTTTTAAATGGGAAGAGAGCAAACGGAATCAGCCTGGATTAGTGGCAAGGGGGTCTAAGGGCAGATGTGTCTCAGAAACTTATTTAGGTGTTAGGGGCATCCTCAGAGCGAAATCAGGGCCAGGAGGAGGAGGAAAACTGAGCTGTGGAGGTCACCTGAGGTCCCCAGGGAATGGGGAGTGGGCTGTGAGTGGGTGGATAGCTGGGAAAGGTCAGGTTTGTGGTGTTTGCAGTCACTTGTCTGTAGATGAGCAGCCATGAGAAGAGAAGGCCCTTTGCAGCCTAGGACTCGACAGACACCCAGAGCAGGGAGATTCTGAGCTCTTCCTGGCTGGAAATCCTCTGTGCAAACCCCACCCCGATTAGGGAACCACCCAGGAGATAAAGCAACACTTCCCTGCTACCACTCACACTGGAGAGGGGACCCCCAGCCTGGACTGGGAGAAAACACCAGGATTTCGTGGTGTAAATTAAGGAAACAGCTGTTCAAATGACACGGGTGAGCAAAGCCGAGCAGTTGGAGATGAAAATATTATTATAACCATCTTTCAGCCTTTCCTTTAGGAACCCCAAGCAGATGGAAGGGTCAGCATTCCCCATTTTAGAGGTGGCAGAGTAATGCACAGAGGGAAAGAAATAACTCGATCCTGAACCAATAGCAAAGGGGAAGGAGGAACAGAGAGTCTGTGTGGAAGAGGGAACGACAGCAAAATGAACACAAAGGAGAGAAAGCAGGCACAAAAGTGAGAAGAAATCCAAGTCTTTGGAGGAAGAGAAGCTCAGTCTGAGGGGGTGGCTGGTCCAGCAGAAGGGCTGGGGGTGCAGCAGCTCCTCAGCCATTGCTCACTATCTGTGCAGATAGGGCTGCTCAGCATTGATGGATGGGGGTGCTGGCAGGGGAGCCAAGCCTCTGAAACAAAGCCCTTTGACAAAGTTGTTAATTAGATCCAGCGCCTTATCACCAGCATGGACTCTCCATCTATTTCCCCGCATGAATTGGGATCATTCCCAGAAGAGACACAAAGGGAAGGGGATGATCTCGCCCCCAAACCCGGCTGTGATCAATTCCAATTTGCCTGGCATACGTTACAGTTTTTTGTCTCACCTGACACGGGCTCAGAGAAGCAATTTTTGAGTGTCACAGCTCATGACCTTCACCTCTGCTGCCTTCTTTCAGGATTCATCCCTGCTCAGGCTGGGGAATGATGAAGGTGCAGCAGCCCTTGGGAGATGGTTTCAGTTTAATGCCCGGCATGTTCAGCTTTGGATCTTCCATTGAAATCAGGGAATTTGTTAAGCTGATGAGGGAAGGCTGCAGTAGAGAAACACAATAGCAGAGCGGGATTAGGCCTGGAGTAAGTGTCTGTACTTTGGAGGATTAATGAGAAAACTGCAATGGATTTTACATGGTGAAAAGGATTCGCTGAATGCTTTAGGTGAAATGAAATTAGTCCCACTCACGCTCTCTGAGCCTCCAAGCAGGAGAGGAGACTGGCACCCTCCCATCACGTGTAATAACCAGATCCCCTCCAGCTGCTCTTCTTTATGGAAAATTCCAGTGCAACACTGCTGGCTATTTATTTCCATTTAGAATGGAGACTCAGGCTCCATCTCTGGGCAGAGCGAAATCCTAACGAAGCCAGCTCTGTGTTCAGGGACTCCGAGGTGCCCTGAGGTTGAAAGTGAGGAGAAACACTTGCCTCAGACATTCCAGCTGCTCAAAATCCTCACAGGAGAAAAGGCTCCGAAGGACAGGCCATGAAATGGAGAGGGGAGAAGGAACAAGGGTTCTTTAACACGTTGATTTTTCAGGGGAAAGGTAGATGGAGTAAACAAACATGTGGATGGATGAAATCGTCCCAGGGTCACGCTGGCACATGAGGGGGTACCATGGAAAGGGTTCCCAGATCCCTGATGGAGGGGACAGATGGGAAAAAGGGACTTGCTGATGCTGGAGCAGTTACACTGCCCAGGGCTGCTGCTCCTGGAGACAGAAGAGGCCACTGAGAGCAGCTTGGGCTGGCTCGTGCCTCCTGTGCGTTGCCTTCCAGTCCATCATTCTTTCTAATTAGGCACCTCTGACACACAATTAATCCTATTTGCCTGCCGGCTTTTTTATCTTTCCTTCTGCTTTTATCAGACGGGGAATTAGACTCTGCTCGCATGTAAAGTGCACTGCACGGACCTGGCTTTTCGGGGGGATTTGGAGACTTTTCAGAAGGCAGTGCCTAACCCATGATCTTAAAAGTTTGTTAGGAGTAATTAATTTCTTTCTCTTCTCTTCTTTTTCTAATCACTAAGTGCTGATTTCACCTTTGCTCAGACAAGCAGAAAGGGAAAGATGTGAGGGTGGGTCAGAGCTCAATTCAGCTCAATTCAGTAAATCCCAGTTTTCAGCCTCCTCTCCTCAATTTATCCACTGTCCCCATCCCAGGCTTCACCTGCAAATTCCACACACCTCCAGAGCTGCACTTTCAGGCCACAAATTCTCTTACCAGGAAAGGAGGTGGGGACTGAGACTTTCAGGTCCCTTTTTCACCCCCTGAAAGGATTGGTCTCACCAACCTCCAGGAACAAGAAGGACAAAAGAAGTTAAAATTCTTGAACTCACAGCACGAGCACTTCAGCAATGGGGCAGGTTCAATCTCACTCCTTCCTGGGATTTCCCCATGAAGTGCCTTCCCCGTAACTGGGAAAGAAGGAAAATCTTTCTGCACTCAGGCAAGGTGAGGGTGGGCTGCAGATAAGGTTTAGTGACCACTGAATCCAATCCTTCTTCCCGTGCCCAGGTCAGAGGCAGAACAAAGCTTCCACACAGCCCAGTGCCCTTCTCCTGGGAACAGCGAATAGAAAATAGGGATACATTCCCTTTTCCGAGATATTATGCTCCCTCCCAAGCAAATCCATCCATCCAGGCCCCTCTCTCCACCAGCTTCATTCATCTCCAAATACATTTACAGCTTCACCCTCAGCCATGTTTTTGTTCTTCTCGGGAGCAGGAATGAGAAAATTGTAATAATAAGAGTTGTACGCTTGTTTAGGAAATGGAGAGGCACGAAAAGGTCACGCTGCTCCCCCTCCCTGTTACCTGTTCAGCAAGAGGTGTCTTCCCCCATCAGCCCTAATTCCAGCCCTCCTCACAGCCACCCTGGGGATCAGCCTGTTAGTCCCTCCTTGTTCCAGCACTGTTTTTGATTCCTGTAAAACAATGATTAACAAGACACTTCTGACTGAGCAGGTACTGCGGAGAGCTGCACCTTCCCCACCAGCTTCCTCTGCTGCCTTTTATATATCACACTGAAATGTAATTATCTTCACGGTGCAGGGTGTAAATCAGGGTGTGTGTCAAGACGATTTCCCTCAGGGTTTTATTTTATTGCGTAATAATATTTGACACAGGGCTTAGAGGTGCTGTTACCTGCCTAATCGTGTGAAACAATTTCATGTGCAAACAGCTGGTAAGTGTGAAAACTACCATAAACCAGCTCCAGGAAATGCTCTGCTTCCCTTATCTATCCTTGGAAAATACCCCTTGGCACCGGTGTTTCCCCATCAGGCTGGGAGGAGCTGCTCTGCCCTCACACAGGGAGAATCCAGCTCCATCCTCCCTCCCAGCTCCTTGGTGTCCAGGGGGACCAGGGATTCAGGGTCTCCTTCTGTGTTAAGCCCCTCAGGCCAGAAGGGATGACGTTAATTTGGAATAGGGGCTGGCTGGGTGTGTTATCCAAGAGAGAAAACCCTCTGTAACAGGGATGTTGCCCCAGCCTAATCGCTCACAAATAATCTGGGAAGGAGGGGTTTGGCTGTCACCCTGCTCAGGTACAGAATTTTACATCCAGTTTCCCTCAACATCCATCTTTTGGGGTTGGTGTTCCACTACACTTTGTCCTGAAAGGGAACATGAAGGTCCCGAGGGCTGCAGGGACACAGCAGGCACAGGGGGGCACATGGAAAACCTCTGGGAGTCCAGCTAGGAACCCAAAGTGGAGCTGAGGCTCAGTCCTTATTTACAAACCCTGCTCAGGCACGTGTTTCCCTGAATGGTAAAACCCTCCTTCACTTGGGAGTGTTCAGGAACACGGAGATGAACCCAACCCAGGTATGAAATCAATATGGAAAAATTAAAGGGGCCAATTCACGCAGGAGGGAAGTGAAGATACCCAAACCTGAGCCTTCCCCTTTCGTTTTGGGAGCAGGAGGTGGGCACAGCTCTGTGCCTGTGCTGCAGCAAAGCCACGAGCACAGGGAGGAAAGCTCAGAGCAGAGAGGGGAGATGCAGCCCTGCCCTGCTTCTCCTCAGCACAAATGGGAGCCTCCGACTCTGCGTCGGGGAGAGGGCGACAATGGAGAAGCAGAGATGGCAATCTCGGGACAATGGTGGTTATTTATAAGGCTTTTTTGTGCGTTGGAGATCATAGCCAAAAGGCATCTGCCTGAGGTCTGAATTAGTCAGAGTGGGGTTGGGAGGGGAGGTGGGCAGCTGCTTGAAATCACCAGCCTCCAAGTCACTATTTTTTTTCTCCTCAGGATAGCTGGCATTGTCGATGATGGTTTAACCTACTTACGGTAATAATCCCTGTAATAAAGGCATTTTTAAAAAAATCTCTTAGCCTGAAAGGCTGCATGGAGGGGAATGGGAGCTGCTGTGCAGGGAGGTTCTGTGTGTGGCTTGCCTGGGAAGAGTGGTGAGCCAGCTACGTTCTGTCATTTTTCAATGCACTCCCAGACCACCACCCCCTGCCGGGCAAGAGAATTCCTTTCCAGGAAGGGATTTGGCAGGAACTGTCCCTCCCCCCCCCAAAAAAGACCTCCTCCCTGCGGATTAAGGCATTTCACATCTGGAGTAATATTAGATCATCGAGGTTTCTGATGCATCCTGGAAAACCCCTAATCCTGGCCACCATCTGGCCCAAACCCCCTCTCCAGCTGGTGGGTTCCCTTTTGCACACCCAGGGATCTCGGTGCCAAAACGTGTGACCTGGTGGCACCAACAACAGCCTGTCCTGCTGTTCTGGGTGCCAAGGCAGGCAGGTGTGGTGCCAGGGGTGTTACAGTGGGCATGGGGAGCCCTGGGGCCAGTTAATCTCAGCTCAGCTGCCTGATCCCGAGGCGGGCAGAGTTCCTGGATAAACCATTCTGATATCAGGACCAGCCCTCTGGGACGGCTCCATGGCTCTGGGACCAAGGTCTCCCAGCTGTCTCAATTTCACAGAGATCTTTCGAGGCCATGAACGGAGCTGGCCTTGCTCTTTATTTGAGTTTTGTTGCTACTCCTCAACACAAAGCCCTTCTCCCTCTGCTCCCAAGTCTTTTCCTTCTGCAGACTACAGCTGTCCAGCAGCACCATCACACCTCCGAACTCCACTCAGTGAGGTGCAGACCTCACTGCTCCCCTGACTCCAGCTTTCACAAGGTCCTGGACAAACCCTTCCCTGCTCACCCACTGGAGAACGCTGAGGAAACCTGAGCTGCTCAAGGCAGCTGGGTGCGGTGGCCAGGCGAGGACACGTCGGAAGGAGTGGGCTGGAACCTGCTCCCTCCCAGAGCTTTTCCCCCAGGCTCAGGGTAGCACGGGGAGACAAGAGGATTTTTGTGTATTTACCAGATATCTTGGTAGTGAGTCACTGGGAACAGCACGAGCTGTGCTGGACGTGTTGGGAACAGCGGGAGAGCGGCAGGGCTGGCAGAGAAACATCTCAGGGCTGTGCCTGGCTGTGGGCAGGCAGCGAAGGTAGGGACTGGGGGCTGTGTTATCCCCTCCTCTGCACCCTGCCATGTGCCTGGACACTTGTGACGGACACCCTTGGTCCCTCTGTGCCGGGTGAAGCTTTTCCATCTGAATCAGTGGTGAGGGTGACAGGGACACCCAAGGGATGAGGTGCCCTCAGCCAAGAGACACCAGTGGCAGCCCAGGGGCTGTGCCTGCTCTCCTGCCCAGGCAGATAATTTCCATACCGAGTGCTGGTATTCATGAGGGTGCCCGGGGGCCCCGGGGGTGCTCAGAGACTTCTATGGAGCTGCAAATCCCGGCTGCTCCAACCGGAGAAGAAACAGCTGTGACCTAGGGAGAGATTTAGCAGTGCTGGACCAGCAGTGTGCTGGGCTGCCATGGGATTAATGCAGGCAAGGTGACAGCAGCTGCATGGATGAGTCCTGGGAGGGAAGGAGAGCCTGCCTTTAGCATCCTGGGGCTTGTCATGGTTATTTATCCTTCCATCAGAAAGGAGGGCTGAGGTGCAGGCTGGAAAATCCTCGGAGGAATAAATGATGATTTGGAGCTCTTGCCCTCACTGGAGGACTCTGTAGCACCTGGCACACGGGACCTGTGTGGCACCCACGGGGGATGGAGGACGCAAGAGCAGGAGCCTTCATCTCCATCACTGGAGCAAAGAAACAATTGTTTTCTCACTTTGGAGGGCCACTGAGGAAGAGGATGGGGGTGGGAAACAGCAGCCCTGGGCCCGTCCTGCTGATGGTGTCACTCCTGTGAGCAGGGGACAGAAGGCAGGGCAGGGTGTGTGTGACAAGCAGTGGCTTTGAGAGCATTCTGGAGCCTGCTCAGGCTAATGCAGGGTTTTATTCTAAACCACCCATGAAACACAGCTCGAAAATTGCACTTGCTATTGCTACCTCAGCCACTACAATCAAAGCCAAGGAAATGTGCGGCTCAGAGAGCTCTGAGAAACAGCCTAAAAAAATAGAAAAAAGGCAGGTCAAAAGGGAAATGGAGGGAGAGCAGAGCTCAGCAGCAGTGGCTGCTTTGATTGCTCTGATGGCAGGGAGGGGGACAGGGGCTCCCCATGCCTGGGAGCTGGGGAATGCTGATCCCCTCTCTGCTGCAGCATCTCAGAGTCAAAGGAAAAGAGAGGTACAATCAATAATAAAATAAGAGGCAAGAGCAAATCTGCCTTTATTTGCATGGTGAGGGAACAATTTTGGGGGTCCTGTTAACCCTGTGTGGGTCATATTAACACCAACAAAATACTTGGTGTTCTCTGTAAAAATGTCAGCATTTATTAAGTGCTGCAGTACAAGCAGCTGGATCTCATCATTGTCCTGTTGCCTGGGATTTTGGAGGGGAAGGAGCAGTGTTTGCTTTGAACCTTCCTGTCAAAAATGAACATTTGAACATTATTTCACAGGGACATGATTGTGTCAAAAGAAGGTGGGATGTGGTGACCCTGGAAATGTCTGGAGCAGTAACAGGGTCTTCCCCATGCTGTTGTCACCTGAATCCCTTGGAGCCAGGAGGTTTTACACCCAGGCTGTGCTCTCGGCTTTGCCGTGTGCTCACACCTTTGCCTCCCAGATCCGGGGCTGTGGGAAGGGCCAGGCAAAAGGAACAGCCTGAGGGGACAAAGTCTCTGTCCCTGCAGCAGCAGGGAGAGCTGTCAGGCTCAGATCTGAAGCCAGCTGCTGGAGACAGCTGCAGGACGGATTATTCCCAGCTCTGCCCTCAGTCTGGAGGCAGAGATAACAGACCGGTTTGATGTCACAGACCACAAGCCCTGCCTTTTCCATCCTCTGCATCCCCACATTCCTCTGATTTGTACAACCTCCCCAGCTGCCAGGCAGATCTGGGGTATTAAAAAGAGGATCCTAAAGAAATCTGGCAAAGACTTTGCTATCTCAGCCTCACAGCAGAACAAGATACGGAGCTGAGGGAGCATCTGTCAGAGCACACAGCACCCAAAGCATCCCCCCAAAGAGCAGCAGCCACTCTCTCCCAAGACTTGTCTGAGGGGAACTAAAACATCTGTGGCAAAGCAAGAATGTTGGGTCTTTTACTCACTTTCCACGTGCTGTGATGGCCCAAGTGACAGCACAGAGCCACAAGGACTTGTGAAAAATACAGCTGAGCAGCTGTGGTGGTGATTTACCCCAGCACCTATGGGGTATGGGCGTGATGGATGCTGCTGATCATCCTCCGCAACACCGAATTGCCTTTCTAGATGGGAGTTATCAATTTTGCTGCCATAGCAACCCCAAAAGTCACATAGAGGGCTGCCTGTCTGGGAGAGCAGGGATGGTTTCTGTATGAGATTGGGGGAAGTCGGGATTTCTGAGATTCTGGGCCCAGCTGGAGGGTGTGAGAGCCCAGGGACCAAAGCAGGGCAGTGGGGGACAGAAAAGGGGAACCAGCCCTGAAAATGGGTGCTGGTGTTTCCTGTCACGACCCAGCAGCTTCCCCAACTGTGTGAGTCCCTCTAGGGTAGAGTTTAATGACACTGAGACCCCCTGTCCCTTTGTCACAGCTGAACAAAATCTCTCAGAGGGTTCAGGAGTTGTAGGAGGGGACAGAAAAGCCTTTTCTCACGGATGCCGTATGTGGTGTGATCCGATAACTCCATTTCCTTGGAAAACCAGGCAAGCACTGCCATGATTCAACCATTTCAGTGCTTTTCTGTGAATGTTTTCAAACCCAGAAGTTCAGCAAAACTGCCCTTTTCAATGCAAATAGCTACAATTTAGCTAAATAGTGATTTTCCAACCAAAGATTTCACAGAAAAATTCCCAGACAGCTGTACAGAGCAGCTCAGAGAAACCAGGGTTTCTTTCCTTCATTCTGACATTCATACATTGCACATTTTAAACATGTTCCTGTCTGTCTGTGAGCTGATGTGGGGTTTTCATTCCCACCAAGCGTTTGAAGTGTATTAATTTTATTGAAAGACCTTGTCAAAGCTGCCTCTGTGTCCCCATCTCGGATGCTGGCTTTGCAAAGCCATTTTATTTTCAGTCTGACCCACTGAGCACTGATTGCAAACAACGATTTCTTCTGCTTTCGCATCCTCTGTGCGCTGCCCTCCTTTTTGTTTGGAGTTTATGGTCACTGGCTCTGGGTTGTGTCATTATTTGTCTTTGTTCCGTGTTTTAACCTTTGTTAGAGACTCAGCCATTGTGCAATCCCTGTTCAGTGACCTATAATATCCTAATTTAGTTGGCATTTTGATCTGGGTGAACAATCCACTGTATGCAAGGCTTCTTTTCTGTTTCCCATTCCTTTAGAAAGGTCTCCTCTGTATTTCCTCATCCTCTTCACACCCCACTCTGTGTTTCCTTAGGTTGTCTTTCATCCTTTCTCTCTTTTTTTGTTCCAGATCAGCCTCAGCTCTCACCCCTGCTCCTCTCCCAGTCCCTGCTCCGTGCCGTGGCACCAGGAGGTCCTGCAGTCCAGGCACGTGCTCATCCTCCCAGGATCAGCCTGATAAGGAAACTACTCCTCTGCTGTGGCTGAACATTTTGTCAGTTGGTGGTGGATGAAATAATGACCCTAAAAACCTCTGGGGAGTAAAGCGCACCCACCCACGTCTGAGGACCAGCAGTGAGTGCCTGTGGTGCTCACCCATCACAAGAGGGAGTTGCTACTGCTCGGTTTTGTTACGGGAGACGGAGACAAAGGAGAGGGAGGCACAGGGCTGTGGACAGCTCCTGGCACCGGAGCCCTTCCCTGGATTGCCGCTGGATAGCAGCAAAGGGAGGAACCTGAGTCACGTCTCTGCAGCCACGTTTCAGGATCCTCTCCCAGCAGTGAGCTGTGCTCGGCCAGTGCTTTGTCACCGAGGGCCTCTGAGGACACGGAGCTGGAGCTCTTTGTTCCTCTCCTGCCTCTCCCAGGATCCCCAGTGGCTGATTCCCACTGGGTGCTCCACAGCAGGGCTGTTTTGAAGCCTGAGTGCTCGGAGAAGAATTTCTCCCAGTTCTCCTCCTCCTGTCCCCACTGGCTTTGAGTTTCTCTCTGATGGATTCCTCTGGCAGGAGACCCCAGCTGGGAGCTGCTCCCAGGGGGATGTGCTCACATTTTCCCTGGCCGTGGGAACATCAATGTTGCAGGGCCTGGGAGGCAGCAGTGAACCAGGGGGGCTGTCCCTGCTAATTCCCCTCTAACACAGCGTCCAACACCTTGTCACCAGCGCAGACAGGCACAAGGTGCTGGTCTTGGTGTAAACACCTCAACCACAGGGCAGCAACTGGGCAAGCTGGGGAGACGGGGAGAAACTCAGTGCCTGGTTCTCTCCATCTTGCCAAAGCAAGAGGAACCAGCATTGTTCATCTTCTGCTGAACATCTTCTCAGCATGGCTGAGATCTGCCTGAGATAATCACTTTAGGGAGGACGTAAAACGGGTGAATAATTTAGAAATGGGTGGAGTCCCCTAATTACGCTAGCTTGTCTTCGTTAGGGCCATGTTTAGGGATGCTAAAGGAACAGCATCCCTGTACCTGGCACGTGTCAGCTGGTTGGGAGCCCCGTGTCAGTGCAGCCCTCTCCTTCCTCCCCTCCTCACATTCATCTANAACCTCTGGGGAGTAAAGCGCACCCACCCACGTCTGAGGACCAGCAGTGAGTGCCTGTGGTGCTCACCCATCACAAGAGGGAGTTGCTACTGCTCGGTTTTGTTACGGGAGACGGAGACAAAGGAGAGGGAGGCACAGGGCTGTGGACAGCTCCTGGCACCGGAGCCCTTCCCTGGATTGCCGCTGGATAGCAGCAAAGGGAGGAACCTGAGTCACGTCTCTGCAGCCACGTTTCAGGATCCTCTCCCAGCAGTGAGCTGTGCTCGGCCAGTGCTTTGTCACCGAGGGCCTCTGAGGACATGGAGCTGGAGCTCTTTGTTCCTCTCCTGCCTCTCCCAGGATCCCCAGTGGCTGATTCCCACTGGGTGCTCCACAGCAGGGCTGTTTTGAAGCCTGAGTGCTCGGAGAAGAATTTCTCCCAGTTCTCCTCCTCCTGTCCCCACTGGCTTTGAGTTTCTCTCTGATGGATTCCTCTGGCAGGAGACCCCAGCTGGGAGCTGCTCCCAGGGGGATGTTCTCACATTTTCCCTGGCCGTGGGAACATCAGTGTTGCAGGGCCTGGGAGGCAGCAGTGAACCAGGGGGGCTGTCCCTGCTAATTCCCCTCTAACACAGCGTCCAACACCTTGTCACCAGCGCAGACAGGCACAAGGTGCTGGTCTTGGTGAAAACACCTCAACCACAGGGCAGCAACTGGGCAAGCTGGGGAGACGGGGAGAAACTCAGTGCCTGGTTCTCTCCATCTTGCCAAAGCAAGAGGAACCAGCATTGTTCATCTTCTGCTGAACATCTTCTCAGCATGGCTGAGATCTGCCTGAGATAATCACTTTAGGGAGGACGTAAAACGGGTGAATAATTTAGAAATGGGTGGAGTCCCCTAATTACGCTAGCTTGTCTTCGTTAGGGCCATGTTTAGGGATGCTAAAGGAACAGCATCCCTGTACCTGGCACGTGTCAGCTGGTTGGGAGCCCCGTGTCAGTGCAGCCCTCTCCTTCCTCCCCTCCTCACATTCAGCTAAAATAATACCCCACACTCAGCTCTGGAGCGAGCCTGGGGATGCTCCAGTGCACACACCCAGGGAGAAGGGCACACACAGGAAAACACCATTCTGGCAGCTCCTAAATCTCTGCTGTCCCATCAGCACGGTAGCATCGTAATGAGGACATGAAAGAGGGAGATAACGCTGAAAGGGAGGCAAACAAGGCCTGCTCTTCTGTCTCTCTGCTGTTTGGAAGGAAAGGCAGAGCGTGGCACACAGGACTATCAGATCTGTCAGCACGACAAGTGGCAAGGGGAGGGAAGGGAAGTGCTATTGTACACACCATGCTGGGGCTGGCTGGGGGAAGGAGAGGGAAAACAGAGGGAAAACAAGACGCTGGTGTTCGACAGGGAGCCAGCACGTTTGTTATCAATATGGAAATGCAGCCCTTTGTTGATGGAGGTGTATCTGCTTCCCATTGTCTCCCGTGCCAGCCCAGTGAAAGGCTCCTTTGATGGCTCCGTGTTTGTGCACCGGCTATGAAATTGCTTCAGAAGACAAAGGGAGTTCGTGCTCGTGGGTAATGAAAAGGAGGTGAGGGCTCCGCTCCTCGCGCCCCCGGCAGCACAATTTCCCCTGGAGCAGCTGTCAGAGGCTCGCCGAGAAAATTGGAAGGCTGAGACTGGATGGGGGGCCAGTGATGAGCGGGGAGAGCGAGAGGCTGCTCTTCTGCAGGGCTAATGTGGCCATCTGCTCTGATTTAACTGGTCTGCTCCAGCCCAAGCGTTCCCAAGCCCCGCGGCTGCTCATTCCCTGCTCCCCAGCACACTGCTCCCATTAGCAGTGAGCACAGGGCCAGGAGCTGTCTGCCACACGGTGCCACGTTAGACACTGCCAGGAGCTGGGATGGGACCTTCCCTGGCTGGGAAAGGAGAGGAATCTATAGCTGGAACAGCCTGAGGGCTGCACATCTCTCCCCTTTCTCCTCGCCCTACTGATCACCAGTAAGTGCACCAGGGGTAGAGCTGCATGTAAAGCAGCATCAGACTGAGAGAGAGCAGGTTTAGATGAGATATTGGGGAAAAATTCTTTATTGTGAGTGTGGCCAGGCATTGTCCCATCCCTGGAAGTGTCCAAGGCCAGGTTGGATGGTGCTTGGAGCAACCTGGTCTAGTGGAAGCTGTCCCAGGGGGTGGAAGGAGATGGACTTAAAGGTCCCTTCCAATCCAATCCCAATCTATGCCACAATTCTATGATCAAAACTGCAGGGATAACATGCTCAGGAAGCACACCAGACACTGGAATACCACCCAGCAAAGCTGAAAAAATGTCAGTACCCAAAGCACAGCACAGCCCAGCTCGGGGGACGCTCCAGCAGGCAGCAGCAGCAGCACTGCCTGGCCCAGTCCCCAACTCCTCACAGACTCCCCTGGAATGTGCTTTGCACCTGGATTTCTCCCTACTGACCTGCTCCTCACCCTCAGTTCCTTGCACACCTCTCCAAGGGGTCACACAGTGTCCCCACCACCCCTCCTGCCTTTCCCCCCTCATCCTGCTCCACCCACACAGAACCTGGGCACAGGTGTGTGTGTGAGAACCCTCTCTGATCACACACACATGCACTTCCTCATTAACTAATGGTGTTCCTAATGGCAATGGGTGTCTTTCTTCATCCTCCTGCTCGGCTGGAGAGTTCAATGGCTCAGTCATGCTCAGCCGGCCTCGCTCCTTTATCTGCTCAATAAAGAAATGGTTTATGGCACATCCACGCCTCGGCCCGAGCTGGCAATTTCACACAGGCCTTATCAGCACTCACACACGCTGTAAGGCCGCTGGAAATTAGACGTGGGATTCGCATGTCTAACAACCGGGGTTAAACGCTTTTTTTTCCCTTTTTTCCCTGCTCTTCCCCTCTGCTGCTCCTTCTTCTCCCCTCCCTCCCTCGTCTCACCGGTTACAACTCTGACAATGGCTTTAAAAGGATAGTCTTGCCTGGCTTCTGGTAAAAGATGTTAATTTATTGTAGTCACTTCTTTATTTGATTATTGGTTTATTAAAACTGCCAGGGGTGAGAGCGTTTCTCCTCGAACAAATCCTTTAATCTGTTACCAGCTCTGCTGGCAAGACAAACACAAGCGGCTGTGGCTTTTTGGGGGGTTCATACCCCCTTTTCATCAGGAGGTGGGAGCACAGGGATGCAGCCAAGCCACTGTCCTGTGCCGTGCAGCTCAGAGGAGCTGCCTGCCAGGAAGGGCTGTCTCCAAAAGCAGTTGTAGCTGTCACGCTCTCCTCGGCCTTGGACACACTCAATTTCCATTTGTTCAGCTCACCTGCATCCTGAAGAGCTCTTTGGTAGCGTGTAGTGACTCCCTGAAACTCTCTGTTTCAGCCTGCCTGGCAGGGACCCTCTGCCTTCTGCACCCCAAAGGACCAGCAACCTTCATTTTTTCACCCCCCAGCCCCACTGCCCTGCTCCTGTCCCATATCTCCCCTAGAATAGAGGTCCCTACCCTCTCCTGCCCTGTGGCACCATCCCTTCATCCCTCCAACCCAAGTATCCCACCCCTGGTTTTACCCTCTTGCCCAAAATTTAGCTGGAAGTCACCACAAGCGCCCGTGGTGCCTGCTGGGGACTGAGGCGACTTTTGCAGGTGAAGGTGGGGCTGGTTTTTCTCAGCCTGCCCACACAGACATGAAGTCCATCAGTATTCAGGGCCAACCCTCCCGTGTTTGCACTCAGGGATGGAGTTATTGCAGCAAACTCCAGCTCCAGCTTCCCCCTCTCCTGCTCTGCCTTCCAGCTCAGCCCCAGCAGGGATATGCTCCCTGTACAGGGATATTTTCCCTGTACAGGGATGTTTTTCCAGTGGCAGCAGCCTGTTCCAGGCTGCAGTGCCTGCCCCATAAAAGTCAGCAGCAGCGCAGCAGAGCGATTAATGACAGCGGTTAACAGTTTACACAGAGCCTTCCAGCCCAAGTGTTGCAGGGCACTTAGAGGGCTGCATCAAAATACGGCCCTGGGTCCCTCCAGAGACAGGAAAAGAGTCCCCTGGGCAACATGAGCTGGATTAGTGGCATGTGGGAAGCTTTGCCCAGGACGTGGGAGGGCAGGAAGAGGGGGAGGTTGACTACCTTCCTTCTGAGCTGGAACACGGCACTTCAAACAGCTTTAAAAATCCTCACTTGCAGGTCTAAAAGTGACACGAATTCAGTGCTTTGGTTTGGGGTTTTTTTAAGGCATTGTTATTGTAATTCCTGGAGGTTTTGGGGAAGGCTTGGGGCAGATTTAATTTGGCTGAAGGGAGAAGCAGCACCTGAAGCGATTGCTGGGCCTGCAACTTGAACTCCAAAGACAGGAGAGAGAGGAAAGCCTCCCAGGATCTGCCGAACTCCCTCCTCTTCTCTCCCTGCTGCTTTTCAACAGAAAGTCACCTTCAGCACTGATGGCTGGGGCAGGACAAGGTGCCTGTGGCTGGAATTAAAGCAGGTTTTATCCATGCTGGGGAATCTGCACATTGCCAAGGCTGACAGCTCCCACGCTCAGCGATGCTTCTGGAACGTCTTCATCACAACTGTCTCAGCTGACCTGTAATTTAATTTTCTTCCTTTCTGTCTTAGACCTGTGCAGTTGCATCCCTCTGCCTTCCACTGGAGCAGAATCACAGATATCCAACACCTCCTGCAAGGGGATTCAATGACTCTCCTGGATAACTCCTTCCTCACTCCTCTCATTAAAAACCTTTCCCTTCGACTTCACCTGGATTGTCTTGCTGTATTTTTCCTCTCCCATTCATTAGAAATAAATAAGTGATGAACCAAGCAGGTTTCCTGCCTCCCTTGCTCCATAAGAGCTTTTGGCATGGTCCATAGGAAATGAACCTCACACACAACTTAATTTTTTGTTCCCAAACAGGAGATACTTGAGATTAAGGCCTGGGACCCAGAAAAAATGGCTTTGCACACGTAAATAAGGGGCATTTATGCAATATGTTGATTATAAACCAGGATCTGTCCTCCCACAATGAAAGGGTGCCTCAGGGCATTAAGCTCCTGCTCACATGTCAGTGTGACGGGCAGAGAGGGCTGAATAATTCATCAATAATCCTCCAAATTTGGCTTCCCTGCCTGTCTGGGAGCTCTCTGTCTCTCCCAGAATCTGTTCATTAGGTGAGGTAACTCATAAAAATGGCAGAGGGACCCCGGGTGTGAAGCCCTGCTCCGAGTGGAAGTTCTGAATTTGCTTTGCTTTGCATCAGGAATTAGCTGGGAAGATTCCAGCAGGGAAATGAGAGCTGTTTGGTGTTGGCTATGCTGCTCACACGGCTCTGGCTGTCTCCTGAGCAGCTGAACTCAACCCCTGGAATGAGTTTCCTGGGTGAATATCACATTGGATTTCCATTAATGTGCTAAAACATTGCTTAAAATTCGCTTCTCTCAGTCAGACTGATCTATCTCTCTGTCCATCTGTATCATTTTATTTCCACAGCACCCATCACTGCTCCATCTAATTAGTAATTCCTCCAGTGGAATGCTTGCTGCAAGCTCCCATCAAAGGTTTGGAGATGCAACTGGAGTAAATCAGTTCAAAAATGAAAAAAACCCAGATATAGGCTGAATTTCCTTACACTTAATCCCACTTTTCCAAGCCCTTTTAAACTTCTGAACAACATTCACACATCCAGGAAGGGGTGGGGGACAGGAGAATGAAAATAAATGGACATTTAAGTTTGCTGAGACAAATTTCCCCTAGAAATGGCAAAATCTGATGGGAAGGAGAAGAGTTTGGTGATTATTTTTACCGTAGGGGAGTTTGTGAGCCCCCATACAAATGTCGGGACAATGAGCCTGGAAGCAGCCAGGGAAAAGAGTGGAAGAGCTCAAATCAGGAGGCAGGAAGTGTGATAATACCTGGGGGCTAGGCACAGGAAAAAAGGGATAGATCATCTTGAGAAGGATGCAAGGAACCAGTGCAGGGAAGGGATCACTGGGATCATTCAGGGAATGACAAAACTACAAGACAAGGCGCTGGTATTTCTGTCAAGTGGAGGCTGAAAGGGCATCAGATGCCAAAAGAGCAGAGGAAAAAGAGGAGGAAAAAGGAATTTCAGCCCTCCAGCTAAACAGGACCACGGAGGGGGCAGTGACAGGCAGGCAGCAGCCAGGAATTCTCTTCTCTCCCCCTCCAGCCAGAGATTTCCAAAAGTGGGAGATTCCAACATCATTCTCCACGGATTTTAAGCCTTCCCCAGCTGGAAGGGAGGGAAAAGCAAAGCCCATCGCTGTCGGAGACGCTGCAAGAATGAGTCACTCTCCCCTCACCCCGGAGCGCGCCGGCTCCTCCAGGTGACAGCTCACGTGGGAGGATAAATATAAATAAAGAGAGGGAAGCTGCAGCATTTTGATGACTCATGTAATATTCATTTTGAATTAATTTGTACATGATTCTATAAAAAAAAAAAAAGGCAGACATTCCATAAGATTTTTTTTTTTTTGCAAGCTCCAATTTGCTGCTGGCAAGGAGAAGCACTCGGGTCTTTTATGGGTATTAGTTCCATAGTGTATAGCAGGAGGCAGAGGAAGTTTAATTATGATTCACTGAGCCACATTGTGGGTATGTTTTAAAGCCACTTAATTAGTGTAGAAATATACAGCTGTAATTATCCTGAAATATGGCCTAATTAACCTATCGAAAACCCATGCACGTGGCTCAGGAAACTTGGAAGCATTAATAGTCTATTAATACACCGGGGCTGACAGCCCATCATGCTCACAATTTGGGAACAGGAACCTCCTCCCGTGACCTCCCATTGAGCAGAGATTCCTGTGGCAGGTAAATCCTGCCCTTTCCCTGTGCTGGGAAGGACTGGGACAGCTCCTGCCACAATCTCTGGGTGTAAATTGGAATAAAGTTGCTGCGGTCCAGCTCTTCTGCTGATCATCCAAACCTTTATTCTGTCCTCTTCCTCAGTCCTGAAATTCATCTCCCACCCCCCTCAGCCTTCACCAGACATTCCTGCAGGCTCAGGGTGTCCTCAGCCACTCCAGCCCTGCTCTGTCATTGTCCCCTCTCTGGAAGCAGAAGCGATTAAACGCTGCAATGGGCCGTTCCCCCCTGGATGGATTCCCAGCCCTGGAGCGGAAAGGAGATAATCAGGGAGATAGCGATGGCACAGCTGAAGCAAAAAGGTGATGGTGAAAGGTCTTGTGTTCAGTTCTGGGTGTTAGAGCTGATAAAAGCTGGAAAAACCAATTATCACTTCAAGCACCGCGATACCCAAGGCTACCCCATCCCTGGAAGTGTCCAAGGCCAGGTTGGATGAGGCTTGGAGCAACCTGGGACAGTGGAAGGCGTCCCTGCCCATGGCAGGGGCTGGAACTGGATGAGCTTTAAAGCTCCTTCCCACCCAAACCATCCTGGGATTCTGTCACAGGTCTTCCCAAACCATCTTGCAGACCCAAGGAATTGGGCATTTTGCCCCCAGATTGCTGCTTATAGGAGCTTTTACAAAGTAAAACAGCAAATTAATGCCCTGTCCCCTATTCCAGTGTTTTGTAGGAGGAAACCAAGGAGAAGGCCTGGAAATTTAATTCCCTGACTCTGCCTTCCTAAGGGCCTGCTCCAACAATCAGGCCACGCTCCCTCTTCACTGGGAAAAATGATTTTAATAGAGCTTCATCTTCCAGAATGGGGCATTTATTTCTCCCACTCAAGCTGAAGAAGCAGCAGAAAGACAATCCCTGGATTGGCAGGGAGGAGTGGTGGGGGCTGAGAGGAGCAGGGTGGGGAAGGCAGGAAGGGAGCAGCTGGCACGAGGTTCTTCAGGCAGAGCACACCACCAAATATTCAAGCGGTGTCTTCATCCTCATGGTGATCAAAGCAACCGAAATTGAATCCGGCTTGTAATCATCCACGGGGTAGTTTGCTTAAAATTCCCCTAATTATGGAAGTGCAGAAAATTACTGCTCCGTGGTGAACTGAATAGGAAATTGAAGGCTCCCACAACCCAACTGCTGCCACGGCCGCTTAAAGACAAAGCTTGAGGGAGGTTTGGAGGGAAGGAGAGACAAAGAAACGCAGGTGGAAATGAGCAGGGAGAGGAGGGGAGGACCAAGGGAGGGAGGGAATTGTCTCTCTCCTACATCTCTCTGGGATGCCACCAGTTTTGGAGAGCTGAGAGCTGAGGAGAGCACTGAAATGCAGACTTGGTGAGCTGGCCCTGCCACTTCCCCAGCAATTCTGACACTTGACACTGTAGCACAGGCAGTATTTTGTCCTGAGCTTCTGTCTGAAACCCAGAGAACTCTTCTGAGCACCCTTCTGCCCAATATGCGAGAGTGGGGCATCCCTCTGGAGAAATAATCTGTATTATTTTCTCTTGGAGTGCTCTTGCAGTGGCAATTCCTCGTGAGAGGTGACAGCAGGTACCACAGAGGGCTCAGCTGAGGCACTTAGGGACAAGGGGCTGGAAGAAGCTGTTTTGCCTTAGCAAGAGGTGTTCTCTTCAAAATTTGCCCATATTTTAGGCCAGTTCTCAGAGCAAGTCCTCTCCTTGTCCTCTCCAGACAAGCTGTGACAAGGATCCTGACCGAGTTATCTTGCTCTGGATGTTCCATACTCAGTGTAAGTGGGAATTCTGCTGGCTCCATCTCTCTCAGGAGCACACACGGGCTGTGATTAAGCAGAGCACTTTGCTTACTTAATATCAGTGTCACTCCCAGAGCCCCGTGTTCGCTCGGAATGAATGAGCTCAGCAGTGCAGAGCAGAGCCTGAGCTCCCCGCAGTCACAGGCGGCTGCTTGGGCTCCATCCTCCTCCTCCTCCTCCTCCTCCTCCTTCCAGCACAGCACATCAAAAGCTGCCTACAGGAGTCAAATCATCCTCCTGGGAATGCCACCCCCGTCAGAAACCAGTGCTGGGGCGGGAAAACACCACAGACAAGTGTAATTCACTCCACCCGTGTGTTTCTGCTCAAATAAACCCTCTGGTTCTTTCGAGATAAACAATAACAGAAAATAAGCACTGAGCCAAAACCGGGTATTTTTGCAGCAGCCATGGTGTGGCTCTTTTCAACAATCTTCAGCCACTGGGAGTACCTGAGCTTATAGGAGTGGTTTTAATCTCTGCAAGGTCTTTTTAAGGTCCTTAAACACTTGCAAAAAATGAGTTAAGCATCGACCATGTGAGAATTTCTCTTTCTCAAGGAGGAGCAGTGGCTGGCCAGGATTTAAAGCTCTGCAATGGAGCAGAGTCTGGGTGTCCAAATTAGCTCCTTTTTCCACTTCAGGTGTAACGTTTCTCTTTCGTATCGTATCTCATTGTAAATCCAGGTGAACACAGGGATTTAGACACTTTCATCACATGCAGCGGCACAGGACTGTGCTCCTTTTTCCTTAATCCAGGTGTTTTTCCCCCCCCAGAACTGTTTATTTCATAGTCAACTTCCAATATAATTTGTACCTTGTTTTGCATCACTCTAAATCGTTTCATTAATAAAAAAAAAACCCAAGTCATTATAAAACAAATATACAAAATACACAGAGCTAATCTTTCCCTTATATTGCAAGGATTAAATAAACAGAAATATCAGCACAAAGTATTCCAGACACGTTGGGCTGCCATAAAATTTAGTAGGTGAACTGTTCATTTACATATTCCCCAAATGCAACGGGATGACACTTTTGAAATTAAAAACTGATGACACAAACGGCATTTAAAGTTCATTTAATATTATTTGTTAAAATTTCGCTGACAAATCTGTCATATGTGAGGCAGATCCTATTACTAGAGGAAGAAAAAAAAAAGCAATTGAAATCCAAACCCACCCCAAGACTGAAGGGTCTGTTAAGACAGTAGATGAGAATTTGCATTATCAAATAATCCTAACAGGAGAATTTATAAATGGAAATGTAAACTGTGCAGGGTTTTAAATGTTAATTCATCCCCATAACTAGTTTTATAAACAGATTGACTGTGTTTCTCCTGGAGACAATGCAGAGATGTTTCTCCAGGGGATTGGGAGAACCCAAACAGCCGCAGTTGGGTTTGCGAATAACAAACCTGGAGCCACCTGGGATTGGGTTGAAGAGGTGCAGGTGAATGAATAGTGCAGTGCAGGGTCTGTCTGTGCACTGGGTCCGGCACCAGCCCAGCTTTTGGCATTTCCGTGCCCCTGTCCCAACCATTTCTGAGTATCCCACACACCTGCACATCACCTCTCCCCAGATCCTAAACCCCAGGCAAATCCTGAATTCCTACAGAGCAGTGACCCCATCCCTTGGCCTGGAGCTTGGAAAACAATCTCACTGCCCAAAAAGATGCAGAGGAAAACTCTTTCACCTATTTGATTGACAGGTGGCTCACGCACTGCTTAAAAGCAGATAGATATTTGGATTTCTTTTTGTTTGTTTAGTTATTTTCCCCTCACATAAATATGGAAGGGAAGCATTGCAGGTGAAACGGCGCATGGAGATTAATCTGGTTCATAGCCCTCATAAATATTAACAGACTAGTAAATGTGTAACCTTATTTGTTTGTCCCTCTGCTCTCATCTCTTCCAAGCTATTTTCACCAGGGAAGGTTAAGTAAGCTGGTAAACGAGACCATGGAAAAAGGGAAGGTGTTCATGCAGAACCAGTATCCACAGGAGTGGGATCAAAGCTTTACTTCTTCCTTTCCTTCCTTCCTATATTAGGCATTATAATGTTGGGTATTATGACATTATCCAGTAGAAATATCAAAGGTATAAGATACATGTTAAAGGTTTCATGTTGTTGGGGTGGCTTTGATGGTAGAAGTTGGGTTTCGGGCAGGCTAGCTGAGCTTGTGTGGCAGCGCCCGTTCTGCGGGGAGCGAGCTGCTGCCAGCCCGACTTCGGGAGCAGCACCATAAAAGGAGCGAGAGCGCTGGCCAATGAGAACGCAGATCGCCTCAGGGGCGGCAAAGGGCGGGCTCTCAGAACAGCGCTGACCAATGAGAACGCAGATCGCCTCAGGGACAGAAAAACGCGGGCTCTCAGCGCTGACCAATGAGAACGCAGATCGCCTCAGGGACAGAAAAGCGCGGGCTCTCAGCGCTGACCAATGAGAACGCAGATCGCCTCAGGGACAGAAAAGCGCGGGCTCTCAGATGATTGACAAGGGGGCGTGGCCAGGTAACACCGGGGGTTGCTCTGCCACTGGGGTATAAAAGGCCAATCCGCCATTTTGTGAATGAGTCTCTGGCAACCAGCCATGCTCCCAGCACTGTCCCTTTTTGCTTTGCGAATATTTTTGCGTTCTCAAGAAATGTTAATAACTCATATCCATTTCAGATCTGGGTCATTTATAACAGAGGGAAGGGTCTCCAGCCTGCAGGGGCTTGAGGGTGAGCATGGTGCACAGCATCACGTCACAGGCTGCTTCTCCTGTGGAGCATGTCTGGCTTATTCCGAACGTCTGCTGCAAAAAAGCTCCTGAGGCTGGAGAAACTTGGCAGGGTTTCATTTCACACTGAGCTCCTGGGTCACGGGGGGATGTTCTCCTCACATGGTCCCAGTGGTGAGCAGGGATGGGGATCCTCAGCACCCCAGAGCCAGCGTGTAACCTGGTGCAGCACAAGCAGGATGGGACTATAAAAAGATCTGAAATTGCAGTATGGGTTGTGTCTCCTCTTCCCAATCCCTGTGGGGCTGGGCCAAACCTTGAGCTGGAGTCCTCCAGCCCAGAAGAGAGTGAGAGGCAGAGAGACATGCGAGGCACACACACCATTTAGGAAAGGACTGTTTCCCCAGTAATTAACATTTGTGTCCCGCTGTTTTTATTTCCCGTGTCCGTGTTTTTCCATCCAGCAGCGTAAATGATGTGGGTTTCAAAGCAATCATGCCATTTTATGTTAGCTGATCTTTTAATGCCTAGGATTTATGAAAGATGGCACCCTATATTTTTGTGTTTACATGGATCATTGCTGAATTGGAACTCATCCTGTTTTCATGAAAGGATTCCTCCCTTTTTGGCAGAGCAAACTAGTTTGTTTTCAAATCTAGCCTATGTGAAAGATCATGTGGCCATGAAGGAAATCTTGAATCTGTTCCAAGTGGTGAGTCTCATGAAGGCAGATTTGTACCAAAACCTCTTAACACTTGCAGTTTCAGATATTTTCAGCAGGGAAAACCCTCAGCTTGGTGAAATTTCACAGAGAAGACATATTTCACTGACATGAGCTTTCCTGAAAGACAAAATTGTGAATCATATACAAAGGAAGGAAGGGGGAAAAAAGCAGCTGAGACTTTATACAACATTGCCATTGATCAGCTGCCCTGAAAGGCAGCCACTGCTGGGGAGAGCAGAGAGCCAAACGTCTGCAGAGATGCATCAGGTGAAGATGCAGATGGGGACTGGGAGAGTCATCCAAAATGAGGGAAGCAGAGGAAAATGGTGATGGATTTGGAGCGTGGCTTTGGGTTTTAAGAGGAGTGATTGGATGTTGGGTAGAACATGTGCACTTCTCTCCCTCGGTGGGGATGGGTGACACTCCCCAGCAGTGTCCTGTGCCCCTGCCCTGTGATACACCCTCGACTGAATCCCTTTAATCACTCCCGGGCAATCTATTCTCTGGGGGCCTCTCCAGGAGTGTGGAGCTCGGGCAGTAATTGTCCTGTCTTGGGCTGACACCTCAGCAACCGAAAATCCAGAGGCAGAGCTGGAAAGCCATTAATGTTTAACACCCAGGGAAGCTGCTGCCTGTCAGGAGCGCCCATCAGCCCGAGCTTGGCAAGGCAGAACGTGTTAGCAACATCTCAGGGTGCTGGAGGCTTTTATCAGCCTGACAGCACCAGGCTCACCCTGCTCTTCTCCTGCTCTGCTGCAGTTCCAGCACCATGGAGAAGGGAACGCTGTGGAAAGAACACAACCGGGCCCCGGCAGCCTCAGGGCAGGATTGGGTTTGGGAAAATGGAGATGCAGCGAGGTCTTCTGGCCAGACCCAGCTGGTGAAGCACAGCAAATGCTCCTCGCTGCTCCCAGGGATGCTGTTCCCAGCAGGGACAGGCTGGGGCCAACCCTGAACAGAGAGAATGATTTATGGCTCAACTAAACCAGCAGAGGAAGGATTCCCAAAGCAAATTAATTGATTTTGCTTTGTTAGTGTGGGCAGAACTGTGGCTTTGAGTCTGGGGTGAGCTGCTCCTGCTTCTGGATTAGCCATGGGACAACTGGAGGAGCCTGAGGGACATTGGTCCCTCTCTCAGGGCACACACAGGAATGCTCTCCCTGCTGTTTCTGGGAGCAGCTCAGAGCTGTGTTGCCTGGCCCAGAAGGGTTTCTGACACAGGACACAAAACTTCTTGAGGAGAACCGAGCCTGGGAGAAATATAAAAACCCCTAAAATTAAACAGCCCAAAAGGCCCTCCTGCCTTATCCTCATGTTCCAGTACTTAGCCCCAGCCATACAGCCAGCTTTCTGTCCCTTTTTTATTTCTGATCCCTTTAAGTTTCTCGTGGAGGAATAGTTTCCCTGACCCCTGAAGACCTCAGTTAAGCCTGCTGACAACAACTTGGCTTTTCTGAACTCCTTCTTGCAGCTCCTTAATCTGCTGACCCCCAAAATTCTTCGAAATGCAGGTTGAAAACCACTGACCTGCGGCATTTTGGGGTGTCTGTCACCTCAGAGCCGACCTTGAAACAGCTTCACCCGCACCAGAGGATGGGAAAATGCGCCATGGATCCACATTCCTGCGTGGAATTTCCCAGCTGCCTGTAAAAGTGAATAAGAAAAGGAAACTAGCAGGGAGTCAGGAGGCTGAGGCATGGATTTGGTGGTGCTGATGGCTCTCTAAATAGCCCCATTTAGCTGTGGAGGTGTTGGCTGTGTCTGATTCCGAGGAAGATGATGCTGCTGTGCCTCAGTAAAGCGTTTTATGAGCTCTGCTGGAAGATCAGCTAATGCCAGGCTCGTGCGCAGTGATACTGTTTTGATAGCAGCCTGTCTTGATGGAAAACCCTGTGTTTTTTCCACGTAGGAGGAAATATTTCTCCAGCAGCTTGCAAAACAACATGTTCCTTCACCTCGTGGCTTTTGATACCCATCAGAAAAAGTTCACTGGCAGAGATACAATCACCAGCAGCTCCTGGAAGTGTTTAGAAACTGCACCAGGAAGGGTCTCAGGGGCTGGGAGTGCAGCAGAGCTATTCCGCCTCTGCAAACTTNCAAAAACACACACAAAAAAACCCAAACCAAAGCAAAAAAAACCAAAAAAACCACAATAAAAGGGGCTGGGCAGGGGCTGAGGAGTGCAGAGACCTTCCCCATCTTGCATCTCCCATCCTGGCTCCACAAGCACGGGTTCCCATCCAGAAGGAGCCATTGATCGGCGTGACTAATGGGGGCTTTAAGGAGGAGAGCGTGCCAGATCAATATGCAATCCACAGTACATGAATCACTCCAGCTTTCCCAATTTATTCGCCTCCAAATCAAATGGATGAACAAAAGATAAATACACAGCCGTGGGGAGGCCGGGCTGGGGGGGCCGAGGAAGGCAGGTGGGGAGGCAGAATCTCGGAAGGGATAATTAACTGGCTTTTATCATTCTAACAAAGCATTAAGCCAGTAAATCTATGGAAATGGGAATACTCCAGAGGGTCGGTACTGGCAGAAGGCAGAAGCTCTGGAAAACTGCTTGTCGTCTTCTCCAAGTGGCTGGGGTTGAGGGAGGGAAGGCCCTGACACAGCCCCTGTATCCAGCCAGGACAGCATCCCACATTCCCATGCTGGAGCTTCCCCTTCCCACTGCCCGCTCAGAGCTCCTCCAGGTTGGGGGAAAGCTAGACGTGCAAAAAACCTGGGTAAATTTAATTCAAAAGAGGAGAAAACTTATATTTTCTGGGGATGAGACAAGAGAAAATGATCATTTCTTTCCTTTGGGGTGAACAGTGCCCAGCATCAGAGTTGCTGCCTGGCCTGGCACAGGGAGAGACTCCTCTGAGAGGTTCTGGGCACAGAGATCACAGGGTCCCACACACCCAGGTACTGCAGACATCCCTCAGCGAGCTCATGTTGCACCAAACAGAAAGAGGAAAAAGCGTGGGGCAGAAAACAATTTTTTTTTTTGACTGACAGAAATCTATCCCAATTGAAGCAAAAAGCTGATGTGTTGCCAATTTTCCCCAGATGACCAGTAGAAATACAGTTTAGATTGGGTCATTCCTTTCCTCCAATAACTTTAGATTGTTCCATTTTGGCTTTAAGCTTTAGGGTATTTTAAAGCATTCAAGTTTAAACTTCAAGTGAAAGGGTAAATTTCAACTCAGACTTTCCCGGAGTTTGTGTCCTGATTGCATAAGACTGGGGTGCCTTGATAATTTCAAACCATGTTTTTCCAACCCAGAAAATTCCTCGTGAATGCTTCCAAATCTTGAATAGTTCTGCTACAACAAATGAGCACTTTTCAGTGAAGGACAAAAATGCATCTCGGGGAAAAAATTGCCACTGTGTCTGCCTGTCAGAAGCAATCTCATGCTCACCATTCCCCTTCCAGTTCTCTCCTGCTTCTTAATCTCTGCTCATTCCCAAATGCAGCACAGGACAGATTTGGGACAGATTCCCACCCTCTGCCATAGAAACAACACCTCCCTGTGTCCCAGCTGAGGGCAGGGTGCGTTGGCATGGGAAGGGCATTAAAACCATCAGTTGTTTTGAAGGCCCAGCCTAAATTTACAGGGACAACCTCAGGTGTGACTTGGCTTCCCCAGTGAGCGATGCAGTTGTGGTTCCAGTAGTTTTCCTCTGCTCCCATCCTTTACAGTAGGATTTCCTCCCCTCAGGGTGGCACACCCCTCTCAGTTGCCCTCGTCTTTGTGATTCCAGCTGGGAATTCCTCTGCTGCCGAGGCAGGAAGAGGGGTTTTGTCGCCACGTGGCGGTTTTTAATTTCCCCGTGCGCAGCGATGCTATCATGGCTCTGCCAGTGTGCTGAGCACGTGCCTTATCTGCCTGCCCGTGGAAAAGCAATATCAATTTGGTGGCATTGAGGGCTGCAGCGAGAACAATGAGCTGTGCATTGTTAAACAAGGCACCAGCCCTGTGCTGTACAAGTGGAACAAGTGTAATCGCTGACACAGGCTCTGAGCATAATTACGTCTCACCAGCAAGCACGGGAACCTTCCCTGCCTCCCTCCCTCGCCTGAGCTATCCTATATTTTCTATATCCTGGGTCCTCAGTGAGAGGGAACGGCCTCAGGCTGCGCCAGGTTGGACATCAGGAGGAATTTCTCCATGGAAAGGGTGGTCAGGCTGCCCAGAGGGGTTTGGAGTCCCCATCCTTGAAGGTGTTCAAGGAATGACTGGATGTGGCAGTCAGTGGGGATCAGTCACAGCTTGGACTTGATGATCCTGGAGGTCTTTTCCAACCTCAGGGGTTCTGTGATATCTCACAGCCTTTGAGAAAAGCCTCACTAAGGCTGAAATCCCACTGAGCAGCTACAGAACCACACTCTCACCTGCCTTCAACTGACTTTAAAATGGGGAAGGGTCATTGCTTGGACCCTCGATGACAGCACACAGCACCCTTGTGTTCCTCCAGAGCAATCCCACCACCTGACACAGAGAGGGAACTGCCCCATCCTCTCACCTGCGTGTGCCTGGATTTTTTTTTTTTTTTAAGCAAATCCTAAAGCTGTGAGGTCTAATTGCTTCTCTTAGCAGCCAGACTCACATAATGACTACAGTGTTTTGCCGTGCTGAATAGCAGCTGTGTATCAGTAATATCTCTGGAGCAAGGTCAACTGCTCTGCAATAAAACTCCATCCTGCCTTTCATATCCCATCAGCACAATCAGCGAATTGGGCTCTTCTCCGAATATCAAATGCAGCAGCAATCTCCAGAACAAGCTTCCTGTGAGAGTGACAGCTCTGCTTGGTGAGCCAGCACTGGATGCACATTCCTGATGCTGCAGTGCTGCTGCTGTTCCCCCCAATTCTTGCTCAGAGCTGTTTCCAGCCCCACTCCAGCCAGGTGAGGCTACAATCTCAATAGATCTCACAATTCACCCCGACCCAAACATGCACAGGAATTGATGGTAAAACCCATTGCCCCACAGCTTTCCACCCTGGTCTCCCAAAACCACTCTCCCCCTCCATCCTGCCGCCTGCCCCAGCCTGCCAAACCAACCCCTCCTCCACATGGGCACTTAAATCTGCTCCTGCTTTCATCCCTCTTAAGAAGAAAAGGAATAACAGGGTTAAAAATCTGTTTCAACAGGTTTTCCTTTCCTCCTCCCCCTTCTTAAATGGATATTCATAAACGCTGTGCCTGTTTTCCCATGGCTAATTAGCAGAGCAGATAATAAGCTGGTTTCATGGAGTTAGCATGCATCAGTGTCTCTGCTAACTGGGTTAATTACACAGTGCATGGACATTTGTCAAAGGCAGGATGGTGAGGATGGGTCTCTTTTTCCCAGAATGGCTTGGGAACCCGCATGATTTTGCAGGCAGCACCACCAATTTTCACAATAATTCTGATTTTTGCAATAATTCTGATTTTCCAACGGTTTTCCCCCAAGCCCTAATGCCACCAGCAGTGTTGCTCTGGCTGCCAGCCCTGGGTGTCCCAGGTAGTTCACACCCATGGTGGGTGAGGTGTTTCACACAAGTCACAGTGTCTCTGTCCCAGATGTCCCTTTCTCCCAAGAACTGGTAAATTTTTGGGCAGTGAAGGGCTCTGAGCATTCAGCACCTTGAATTCTCTGTATCTCAAGACAAATACACAAATGAATTTTAGATAGGCAGAGACACCAGAAAAAGGGTGAATACATGGCTGGCCTTCCAGGGGTTAAGAGCAACATCTCTGCTGGCAGAGGAGAGAAAGGAGAGATGAATTCTCAGGCTCAAGAGCAATTTCAGAACCCACTCAAGCTTCATGACACTCTGAAATCTCAGTGCACCTCAACAAGATCAGAAATTGGTTTACATTCCCTTCTTTGTGTTTATGGGTTTGTAAAAGCTGATTTATTTTAGTCCATTGTTACTCTAGGATATTATAGCAAAGGCATCTATTCGGAGGAGAGCTAGGGTTCATTATAAAGTTGCTTAAACAAAGTCACTGCTATCAGGAAATCTGAGAGTATTTTATTTTTATTGCACTGCAAGGGGGTACCTTGGCAGCAGAGTTAACCAAGGCCTGGCACCTGATGGGGGAGAGTAGAGCTGTGGTCAGATGCAGTCAGTAGAAAAATTACTTTTCACTTCTCAGAGGACACAATTTCACCTGCAGGGTTTCATTTCTTACTCTGTTCCATGTTTGCATGGGGCTGTGATTCCCCTTTTGCTCTCACTGCTGGAGAAAAGGCACCAGGCTGGGTGTGCCCCCCCCCAAAAAGCCTTATTTTAACCATAAATGTGAAAGGTTTTGGCCTTCCTGTAGAGCTTCACATCCACGTGCCAGGCCCTGCTTCTCACTCTGGCCAAAGGACCATCCCCTCTGCTGTGACCCCTGAGCTTCTGCTGAAAATAGGATATTTCACCCCCCCTTCCACCTCTTCACTCTCCCCAATCCCAACCTCTTGGCCTCCTTTCTGCTGCCTCCTTCCCAAATGTTTTTCTCACGTCTTACTCAGCCAAGGAGTTCATGAGCAAAACCCAACTGTAGAACAATTTGAAAGCAACTTTGCAGCTGCCTTGTGATAAGAGCCAGAGCTGGTATCAGGGATGTTCGCTTTAGAGCCACAGAAATAATTGTCTCTGCTCATGGGGAGAGAGAGACTGGGGGAAAATGCCCCACACTCAGCACCGCCCAGATGGCCTGGCTGGCTCCTGCCTGCATTTCTGGGCTGCCATCGAATAGTCTTGGCTGTGTTTTGCCCAGGACACCTGGAGAAAGTTTTCCCTGAAGAAACAGAGGCTGGAAACTCCCCCAGGCAAAAGCTGAGTGCGTTCCTTTACCCACTGCACTGACAGGACTCAACAACTCCTCTGACACCTCAGCAGCTTCACGCAGCTGATCCCAGGGGTGGGTTTGCACTAGAAGGAAGTGAATTAGGAAATAAGAGCATTGCACACATCCATTGCTGTGATTCATTACTCACTGGTTAATATCAAAGAGATGGAGAGCAACTTTTCACACAGGCAGACGGTGATAGGACAAGGGGGAGCAGTTTTAAACCAAAAGAGGAGAGATTTACATCAGATGTTAGGAGGAAATTGTTCCCTGTGAGGGTGGTGAGGCCCTGGCACAGAAGCTGTGGTTGCCCCATCCCTGGAAAGTGTCCAAGACCAGGTTTCCAACCCAAACCCTCCTGGGATTCTATGATTTCCTCGGTTATTCTTAATAATTAATCAGAATCTCTGAGCCCTCTGGGGAGGGACTGTATTTGCTTCGGGCCTGTGCAGTGCACAGCACTTGTCTCTGCTCTCAGCTGGCTTCAGCTGGTGCCACAATGAACTGAATCCTTAAAAACCACCCTGACACATTAAAAACTTTTCTCTGAAAAAGCAGAGTGAAAAATAACACTCTCCTCCACAGAGCTAAACCCAAATGCAGGCACTTTTAAAACTTCCTTTATAACTTTCTGATCCAGATCGGAAAATTGGCTGTCAGATCAAGCCAACAAATCGCAGCTCTGCCCTTCCTCCCTTAATTCCATGCCAGGATCAGCGTTTCTGCCGGAGCTGCACAAGGAACTGAATGAATAAACAGCTCTTGCCTTCAAACCCTGCACCTTTTCCTCCAAAGATAATCACACACTCTCTTGATTTAATAGCTGATTCCGGAGGAGATTAAAGCTGAAAGGAATAGGCCACATATGAGGAGTTTTTATCCGTAGGTGGGAGAGAGTTCCAAGGCAGCCACACAGGCTGGAGGAGTGGACAAAGTTTCCTCTGTCACCTGAAAAATGTGGCTTCTTCAAGGAGGTCTGGCTCAAAACCCTGGGGATTTTGAGCCTTGCTGGGGCAGTGTGTGACATCCTGGGGCAGCGTGTGACATCCTGCCAGCCTCAAAGCCCCTTGCCAAGGGTCATCCTCAGACAGGGATATTATTCCAATTCATTCTTCATTTCTTATTCAGGGAAAAAATCCCCATTTAAGGATTCCTGGCCCTTGGCTGGTGAATGAGGTGTGAGTGAAAGCGGTGGCACGGTGGCTGGGTGCCCCTGACATCTCCCTGATCCTCTTGTTGGGTCAAACAGGTTCTGCAGCTCTTTGAGATTCCAAATCCCCAGAAATAAATCCTCCTAAAGAGACCAACTATGCCTAAGCTGGCTCTCCAAGTGCCAGCTCCAAGCTCTGAGCTGTAATACAGAGGAGACAAACTGTGCACCCATTAGCACCACATCAATATCATTTAAAGCCCCATTCTGAGGAGGGCCTGGCAGCCCTCTTAATGCATTTCATTTCCCTGTGTCTCTGAGTGGACATAAATAATTGTGCAGCGCTGGCCCTTCCCACCCCTTCCTCTGCAGCCAGACAGATTATCTCTTGTTCTTTCCCCAGATTTGGCTCCGGGATGCAAACACCATTTATGGCCACTGATTGTTCGAAAGGCCAAGTGTAAAATGTACCATAAAATGAGATTTTAATACTCAGTGGGAGATCTGAGCAGCTCTGTTTTGTCACAGCGGCCTCTGTTCCCACACTTGAGTGATCCCCAGCTCTTGGAGCTTCCCACTGGGTTCAGGAGAACCTGGAGTGAGGAGAACACTGATCCAGCATGAGCTTAATGATTCTGTTTTCTGCTGTTGTTTTTACCACTTTGTCCTCAGATTTTTGCCTTGCAAGGGCTGCCCTTGATCCTAATCCTGGTTCAGACTGGCAGGAACTCTCTGGGCAGAGGACAGGCCATGAGATGGAGGAAAGTTCCACAAATAGGGATGGCAGGCTCAGCTCTGGAATGTTTCTCCCACAAAGCCAAGATGAAGGATCAGTTTTATCCTCCCAAAGTTGGGAAATCAGCAAAGCTGAGCCTGGGGAGCAAACTGCAAGCAGAGGAGAGGAAAATTTATCATGAATTAATCACAATAGGACGTCTTTCCTCAGCCTCCTATAAAACTCCAGTGTGATAATTTAGTGGTGAGAATATCCTCTAATGAGCTTCGAGGAAACTGCATTCGTCTTAATGGGCTTCTTAATGAAGAATCATTTAGGATTTTATTAACACTGAGGAAAAACACATGGTGTTTGGTAGCTGTTTGGAGCTGGGTGAACATGAATAATTGCTTCAAATGCTCAAACACAAGCGCTCTAATGGGCCCCTCTTTGGTGCTTGAAGGATATCACAGTTTGGGTCTTTGGGAAGAGTATCCAGAAAGAAGATTTTATGTTGGTCCCTGAAACAGAATTTCCAGCACATCCAGTGCTGTGGCAAGTGCCATTGGTGCCATATGGTCCCCAGATGTTCTCTCAAGTGAAGAGAGTGTGAAGAGCCAGTGGAAACCACCAGTGGGTCTCCGCTTTGAATCTCATCCTGGGTATGTTCCAGGCTCATCCAAAGAGCAGTGTTTGCCAAGTGATCCCAGTTTTTCATTTTGCTCCTACCTGTTATCTTATATTTTAATAGTTTTTAAGTTCTAGCACCACTCAAACTTCAAGCAAGGTCCTGATGCACCAGTCGAGATGGACTAGGAGAGCTGGGAGAGGAGAAGTTGTCATTTCCCATCTCAATTTTCCCAGTTAATGGGCAATTTGTTCTGTGGGCATCTCATATCAGCACTCTGAGTGAATAAAGCCAAGAGTTTCATGCTCTGCAGCCCTTCTGTGTGGGATTTGTTCAGTGCAGAGAGGCTGAGCTTGCCTGTAGATCCCAGTTTCCAATGCCAGCAGCTCATGGGAAATGTTTCTTTCTAGTTCTGAGAATGGCCTCAGATAAGGATAATTCCAGCCAGGCTATTGTGAGCAGGCAATCAGACAAGCAGGGATCCTGCAAGAAGTAAGAGAGGTGCTAAGACAGGGACTATAGAGGTTATTTTTTCTCTCCCTTGGCCTAGGTTTGCTGCAGGACTTTTCTCCCAACTTTCTCTGATCACATCCCTCCATCCCTGCTCCCTGTGGGAGCACCAGGCAGCTTCCATCCTCTGCACCTCCATCAGGAGAACTGGTGATGGATCTCTCCTTGATCAAAAAAAAAAAAAGGCATTCCCTAATTTTAAGCTTCCTAAAGGACATCTAAATCTGTCCCTGAGAGACCAGCAGTGGGGAAAGACAGAAATAGCCATGAAATTACTGCCTTAATCTATCTCTGCTGCTTACTGTGCAACCCAAAGCCAGCAGCAACCACACAATTATGGAGTTAATTAAATGGGTATCTGTGCCCTTAAACATAAAACACAACCAGGAGGTACCTGCAGCATCTGTTGGATTTCAGAGAAATAAAGAAGGCAAAAGAAGGGGAAATGGAAACATTTTGGGTTAAGATAAAGGAAGGGAAGAGTGTTCATTTTCTTTCCTGATGCTCCACTTTGATAGATGCCAGGAACTGAACTCCTGTTTAAACAAGATCTTGTTTTTCCAAGATTTGTGCCTCGGCGCAGTAGAAGCAGCAAGGGAGGGGTTTTTGCCAAATTCAATAGAATCAGTCAATAATATTTCATTAACACGGAGGCAGTATCACAAGCTTTTAAGTGTGGACACAGTGCTCACAATTTATTTTCAAGCTAGATTTATTGTCCCACTACAGCTGGCAGTAAAATAAATGGCAATATTACCATTATAATTAATCTCTAACCTTGAAATTCTAGTAATGACTGAAAAAAAAAGAAAAGGAAGCTCTCTTTGAGGAGGAATGTTCTGGGGAGGTATTATATGCAGGTGGATTTATTCCACATTCAATTAAAACACGAATGCTTCTGTTACTCCATCAGCTTTGATTTGCCAACATCTTCCTCTGGTTTTACTGCAAGCAGAAATTAGGTTCTTGTGTTTCTAATGGAGTCAGCACCAGATTAAAAGAGTATTTACCCAAATAGTTCACGAGTGCTTTGGGCTGAGTTTGAATGGCTCCTAATTCACAGCAATTTGAGGACGGCGTTCCCCGCAGTGTGTTTGGATTATGGAATGTTTATAACGCATAATGTATGCCTGAAACTCGCAGGTTCCTGCCACAGAGGAGCTGTGGATCGTGCATGGCTGAGTTACCACCTCTTTTGTCTGCTTCAAGCGCCCTCCTCCACTTCTTCGGCTTCCCCTGACCAATTTAACAATCACTACTCAGCATCAGGAGGTGTTTGCAGCCACAGAAGATCCAGCTACTGCTCCACAGCCTGTGTCTGCTGCACAGAGAGGCTGAGATTGGCATAGATTAAAGAAATAAGAATAAAAATATGTTAAAATACAGTGGGGGGAAAAATCAGCTGTCCCAGGCACATGGTGAGGTTTGAATCATTCTTTGTGCTGGGAAAGACCCTGGAGCCTAGAGAGTGATAGAGACTGTTTTGAAAGTAGGAAATTAGACATTATTTAAGCTTCTACTCTCTGTATTGCTAATTAATCTGGATTCACTGTAGGTGTTCCTCTCTGGTGGTTCCTGCTTTGGTTTCCAAGGGATGTTCACCCATCCCCTGGGGTGGGAGAGCTTGATTCAGTTTCGGTTCAGTTCCCTGCTGTTGTGCCTAAGTGATGGACACTGCACCTGGACACCAGGGTAGGATAACAACACTAACTCTGGATCCAGCAAACAGACCAAACTTCAGAAGACTCTGCCAAAGAAACCCTGAGGAAAGGAAAGTGATGAAAATACAAAGGATTAGAAAGAGATAAGAGACAAAGAGCCTGAACATGCCCAGGGAGAGAGGAAATGAAAGCTGGGAAGTGGTGTTCAGTGGGTTGAAATCAACTCCCTGATTATCACAGATTGGCACCAATTGATGAGCTGCGTCCCTGGATGCTGCTGGGAGCAACTCAGCTCTGACAGTCCTCAGGCTGAGTCCTGCCAGCTTTTTCCAGAGTTAAAATTGTGGAAACTGGGTTTGTTGTGCTACACTGGCACATCAGCCTGTGCTGTTCTCTTTCTACCCCATCTTCAGACACAGCAAAAGAGGCAGGGGCAGAATTTGGAAAGGGACAGGTGATTTTTGGCCCAGCATGATGATCCCTTAGATGCCATCAGGTTTGCAGACACCTCTGCATGCTGTGCTGTTAGGTTTCCTTAGGAACATGTTCCTTAAACGTGGACAGGTTCTCCCATCCTACAAGGAAAAATTTATGGAAGTGGAGAAAGTTGTTTTAAATTATTCAATATAAATGTAAATAGGAAAGAGGGTTCCTTTGAATAAATTGTGGTTTTTATGCTCTGCCCTGGAAAAGTGGGCAGCAGGTTAGGATCTGCCTGCAAAATCGAAGGCAGTATTTTTCCTGGTAGTTGATGCAAATAACATAAATATGCTTTACATTTTAGAAGGAAGCTTATGAAATATTAAAGCCAAATTCCCAGGTCCCATCTCCTATTGAAATGGAGTGCTCTTGAGGGAGGCTGGAGGACAGCAGAGGAAGGCTGAGGTGTGTGTGCGAGGCAGGCAAAACAAAGTATGGAAAGAGCTGGCTGGGAAAGCAGATGTTTGTACAGAGGGAGAGACGGCCAGAGGGAAGGAGGGATGAAAGGAAGATGTGTAATGTTTGTGTCTCCCAGGAGAGGCTCCCCCTCGCCCAGGCCCCGTGTGTGTGGCAGGGGGTGGATTCTCCCAAGGGCCATCAACAAAAAAAAAAAAAGGAGCAGGGCATGGAAGTCCCTTGAATTATTCAGAGCTCATAAATTACCTCTCTTTGTCACTGCTTTTTCTGGAGGGCCTGTTTTGTTTCAGGGGAGAGATGAGGACATGGGATATGACCAGGAGCCCTGACAGTGTGCAGGTCCTTGTCTCATACAGGCAGGGAGAGAAACAACAATACAACTTTGCAGATTTCACCACTTTTCCATGGCATGGAGCTCCTTTCTTCTCATCCAGAGGATTCGATTCATCACAAAAATAAAGTAAAAAAGTGAAGGGCGACTCTCTAGCAAGGGGTGGGAATAACAGCTGCTCTTCTTTCTCTCAGAGCTCACAGCCTGCTCCTCTCTTCCTTCACACCATGAAGTCCCACAGCCCCAGGGATCTCCCACAGCATTCCAGAGACTCCTTATCCCATGGGATGAAGGAGTTCAAGCAGCTGTTTTTCCTACCCTGTAACCAGGAGCAGCTCTCCTGGCACAGAGACCACAGGATGCTCTGTGTCAGTGTGTGCTTGGAACAGAGCAGGCACTGGTTTTGGAGGGAGTGGGAAAGTGAGAAGTTCTTGGACCCAACTTTGCCTTGATCTAGGGCAACACACCAAGAAATAAATGCCAGCTCTGCACTGTAAGGCACTGTCAGACTTAAGGCACCACTTTTTGGTTTGCATTTCTGATTGCTCCATCTCTATCTGAGATCAGAAATAAAAAATCCAGGTTCTGGGGTGACCAGAGGAAGAGGAGGATAGAACACGAGGAGTGAGGTCTCTGCAGCACTGATTCATCACAGCAAAGGCACATCCCTGGGTGCTGCACACAGCTGGATCTCACTTTTGCTCAGAGACAGGCAGGGACATTCTGCCTTCTCCCGACATTCAGAGCCTGTGTGATCCCACAAACAGACCACGGGTCAATTAAATCCGTGGCTGGTGACCAAGGGGGTGGCAGCTGTCAGGGCTGGTTGCAGGGACAGGAGGGTAATTACCAGCTGTGGTGGGAGCTGCAGCAATCTCTGCTCGGGTGCTGTTTGATTATCAGCCTGCGCCGCCTCCGGAGAGCAGCTCCATGAAAAATGCAGGAGCGTGGCTGTGTGTGAGGCTCAATAAACATCATTACTGCAAGGCAGAGGGGAAAGGGCTGCTTGTGCAGGGGGCCAGAGCAAAGCCACCGGCCGTGAGCCAGGCAGGAGGAAACCCAGAGCACAGGGAAAGGCTCCGGGAAAGAGGAACATCCCCTGCGTTGCTCCAGCTTGCTCCCATCAGGAAGGGGGGGATGGGATGGGACAGGCACGTGTGCATGGGGAGAGATAGAGCTACAAACCAGGGCATGCAGAGACTTCTACACATCAGTGTATTTATACTTTTATTTTTATTTAAATCTATATACAGTGCATCTGTGAGTGAAATGGCTATGACACAGGTCCCTGTCTTCAGTGACCCCAGACGGTGCAAGCTGGCTGTCCCCAAGGGCCGTGTGACACATGGGAGGCAGCAACAGAGATCAGCCGTGGCACTGCCCTGCAGCGGAGGCAGAAGGCCACACACACGCTTCTTTAACATGCCTGCAGCAAACAACCCAGCTTCTATTTTGTCTGATTTATTTTCTTCCTTCCCTCTTGAGATAGGCAGCATGACCACTTCAGATATTTCTGGGGTCTAAATATGGAATGCAGCAAGAGGCAAGCAAAATCAGGGTTTAAACATCTGCCTTCCTTGGCTGGATGGGTCTGGGAAATCTGAAAAGCTCCTTTGAAAGACAGACGGGAGATCAATTCCGTCGCTACAGTGATGTCCCTTAGCAGGTCACTTTTCTCCAAGGAGATCTGATTCCCAAAGTTTATATATTTCAAAAACACTTCTTTTTCCTTTTTTTTTTTAATTGAATGCACCCACCTATAGCACTGCCAAGACAGCAGAAAGGAGGGAAAGCAAGAAGGACATTATTTAACTTCTCATTAGGGCATCTGGCAGTAAATATGGACCTGCCATGAACATTTTCATGACATACAGCACTCCTGCAGCATTTTAAGCAGCACCCCCCAAAAAAAAAGCCATCAGTCATCAGTTTGATCCCCTGGAATGGATGAGTGATGGGTCATTGGCAGTGTCTGGAAGCTGTGTTTGTATTTACCGACAGGGCTGGGATCCCAGCAATGCAATCATTTGCTTGAGTTCCCCAGGCAGTGGTGGATAATACGTGGCTGTAAACAGTAATGGATAGAGAAATATTAGTGTGGAGAATAAGTGGCAGAGAAAACACACAGGGATGGCTCCAGGATGTGCTGTTCCTGAGCAGGAAGGGGAGGGCTCACCTGGATCCCTTTGCTCGCACAGCACAGCTGCCCGTGCACTTTTTTACGTGTGGGCTCCCCAGCCAGGATTCTCTTGGCCCTCAGGCATTAAATTGCCCCCTTATTCCTGCAGAATTCCTTTGCCACCCTTGCAGCCACCTTTCCCTGCCACGAGCGCACTCTGTACGCTGGGTTAATCTTAGTGAAAACAGAACACCTGATACAATGAATTCACAAACCTCAAGGAAATTGCAACGTCTTCCCTGCACCGGGAGCAGGAAAACCTCTTTCCCCACCTGGGATCTGCTGGAACTGCCCCCGTGCCTGGCTGGATGCGAGGAGTGGATCACGAGGCTCCTGCTGCCAGCTGGATGCTGGTGTTGCCACCGGCTCAGCACCAATTATTTATGAAAGGAAATAGAAACAAAACTGCTTGACATTTGAAAAGAAATCATTACCACACACTTGTGGCGAATCAGAGCTGGAGTGCTTTAAAGTTCCACGTCCCAGTGCTTAATTAGAGACGAGGCAGTTTATGTTTAGCTCTCATGAAAAATTTAACCCCCCGGATGCTTTGCCTGCTCCCAGCCAAACCCTGCTGCTGGCCCAGCCCCTTCCACTTCAGCAGGGACATCGGGGACGTCAATCCCTGCTGGAAGCAGCCCCGGCAATGCTCAGGGGAGGTGTTTCAGCAGAGTCTCAGACCCTACAGGGATGATTTGGTGTTGAATCCATCAGAACAGGACCTTGGTGCGGCGTGTGGGAATCTCAGTGGAGCCATCAGAGCCTTTCCCTTTCTCCCTGTGCCAGGAAAATTCTTGGTACATCAGCTCTGTGGTGTCACCATCCTCCCCAGGGCAGGAGCAGCTTTGGCTAAACCTGCCTTGGTTTTTATTCCCCTTGTTTTTACAAAACACACCTCCACGGATGGGGCTGAAAAGATATTTTTCTTTGTTTTCCTCTCTCCCTGACAGACCTTCTTGGCTCACAGGGCAGCAGTTAGAGCCTACTCCTTATTTTGGGGGTCTGCTTGCTGCTGGAGATGACACTGCTCAGCTCCATCCTTCACCTCTAAAACAGATGTAGCAGGTGTAGCACGAAGATAAATAGACTGAGCAGCACAAACTGCTCAGATAATGGGATCTGTGTAAGCTTCCACAGCCAACCATCATTGTAGCTACAGCTGAATTTCCCTAATCTAGACAAGCCCCTGCTTCCCTGTCCTTCAAACAGCGGTTTCATTTGCATTTAAAAAATAAGAAAATCCTTCCAAGATGATGTGGATTGCACTTTTTTTTTCCTCCCTCCGTGCTTTACAAGATATAAACATTGAGTCTTCTGTTTAAACGTAGCCTCTGGGTAGGGATTCCTGGGAAACTGAGAAGCAGGCCATTTTTCAGATAAATGATTTATACAGAAGATGCTATGGATGACCTGATGCTGACCTGTTTGAATTAATTCCACCGTTTCAGCTTCCATTTCTATTAAAACTCCATTTACCAGGAAAGTGAAAAGGTAATTATCGTCCCTAGCTTTAAATCACTCCACTGCTGAATTATTAAAGGGAAGAATTAAAAATAATCAGGCTTTTTCATTATACTTCATAGAGAGGAAATTAAAGGTGTAAGAATGTATTTTTTGCTTGAATTTAAGTATTCATTTCTGAGATTTATGTAGAAATAGAAATTATTCTCTCTGTGTGCCCAGCTAGTTCTCTTTATGAAGACACACAGACACACACATGGGGGAAGGCAAAAAGTAAAAGCCCTCTTGTAAAATGAAAAAAAAAAAAAGAATAGAAGGAAGAAGGGATTTAACATGAAGAAGTATAGGAGAGCGTTTTGCATTTTAATACCCTTTTTTCTGCACAATTACGCCTCTGAGTGATCCAGCAGAGGGAGATTAAGCTGCTACTAATTTCAGATATACAGTTGTAAAATGCTAGGTTAGTTCTTATCGGGAGATGTAAGAAAATCCGACACTGTCAGGCAGCAGGAGAGAGCTGATTGCTTCTGATGTCTGCAAACTCACGGGAGAGGCTGCAGCGGGGCTGTCACCGCACCAGAGCATTCCAGGGACGTGCCTGCTCCCAGGGAAAGGGACTCACAACTTCACACAAACCCCCACTCCAGAAATCCCAGCCCTCTGGCCAATAATTTGTGCACTTTGCAGAGTGAAAATAGGATGGGAGTGGTCGATCAGGACGCGCACAGTGAGAGCTCACACCTACCCTGGAAAAGGAAGGGATTACAGCAGGAAAAGCAAACCTGGTGCCTGTATTCCATAGCTGCCACAAGGCTGGACCGGGGAATCTAGGCCAGCCAACAGCTGGCCCTGGCAAAGCAATCAGAAAAGCTGATATATGATTCAATTGATAAGGAATTAAAGGGTAGAAATATAATTAACATCAGTCAACATGGTCTTATGGAAAATAGGTCTTGTCAGTCAAATCTGATTTCATTCTTTGATGAGATTACAAGTTTGGTTGATAAGGGTAACTGCAGAGATATAATATATTTAGCTGTTGTAAGATGTTTGACTTTGTATCTCACAACCTTCTGATTAAAAAATTAGTGTTATATGATATCAGTGAAGCATGTGGTAAATGGATTAAGAATCCTATTTCTGATGGAAGAGGCTGTCCATGGAGGAGAGAACACGGGAGAGAGAGAGGCACAAGTGGAGCTTTAACACATTTCCAGCCTTGGACTCAATTCCCCTCAATAATCTTGATATGAAGAATTAAATTAATCCTAATGAAATTTGCAGGAAGCTCGGAGATCTAAGGAGAGGAGTACGGCAAAAAAAAGGGGGGGAAATTGCTCCGGGAGAGAGCAGGAATTCACAGGAGCGGGGCTGGTGTGAGGACAGGGCTTTCCCTGGAAAAGACCAAAGGCAAATGCAGAGCACGCTGAGAGCACTGATCCATCCTCCCTGGAGAGTGGCAGAGAGAGCTCAATCCTTTCAGTTTATCGGAGATTGAGAAGTGACTTGACTAGAGCAGATAAAAGCCTTTGTGGGGAGACAATAGCAGGTACTGAAGGCCTCGTTAATCTGGGCGAAAAAAAAAAAAAAAAGAGAGACAGCCCAATGACTGCAAGATGAAGCCAGAGAAATTCAAATGAGAAATTAGGCCCAAAGACCTGACTCACTGCAATATGATTAAACACTAAAAACTGCTCAAATTCTCAAGCTCCAGACACTTTCAGAGCTTCATGAAAGGGCTGCTTAAACAACAAAACTGACTTTAACCGAGAACCACGATCAGCCTTAACGTGATAAGCCTGGCTTTACTGTCCTCCTGCTCAGTACCCAAAAGTCTCCCAAAGTCTTCCCTTTTTACCATGTTCTGCACAGAACTTGGACTACCACATCTCCTGGGCAATGAATTTATGATCCCTTTAACTGCCTGAAAAGAACTTACAACCCTTTTAATAATACTTTACATCTCTCCAGGGTTTTCCCTTTGAGGATCTCAAAGAGCTCTGCAAATAACTATTATTCCTTATGTTCCCACACCTGGTATTCCTTCCCATCACACAGGTCTGGGAAGAGGCTGAGATGACAGGATTTGCTCTGTGTTGTACATGGCATCAGCTGGTTTTTGATACTAGATGAGAACATGGAGACATTTTCCATCCCTGCTCTGCTTCTTTTGCCTCCAACACCCACCCATCCAACAACTGGGTGGAAATTTTGATTAAAAATTAGGCAGAGATGCCTTTGGACAAAGCAGGAACACAGTTTTGAAACACCGTTAGAAAGGAACACCTTCATTTTTCATTTTAAGTCAGAACATGACTTTTATACTATTATCTTCTCAAGGCAAAACTGGAAAGAAATATTGCGGTCGCCGGCAAACAATGTTTCTTCCAAAAAATTGCATTTCACAGGAAAAAGGAGCACTGGATTTTAATTCAGAGTGAAAAAGCAGACATCCCCTGTTTGGATGGATACTGCAGGCAGAGGAACAGACAGACAAGTCAGCAAATAGGTCAGTAGGTAAACAGAGGATGGATTATACTGTAAATGGATTAATAAATATGCAAGTAGAAGAATCAGAGGTACCTTTCCATTCCTCTCCCCTCCCTTGCCACCAGGAGAGTGTGTAATGAATTAGGGGGAAGCGCTGCTGAGGTGTCAGAACAATTTCTATTAAAGGTAATTTTCTAATGAAAAGGTTATAAGAGACTGTGTCAGAGCTAATCAAAATTCAATCTCCCCGTCACCAAACAGCACAATCCTGCTCCAGCAGCTCTGCCTTGGAGGGTTGTACAGAGAGAGGAAGTGCAGCCCCATTCCAGAGCTCCCATGATCCTCACCAGAGCACCGAGAGAAGGAATATTTCACTCCTCAGCAAGCCATGTCCTCGCAGGGATGTTTTTCCGCACCTCCAGCATTTCCCTTAAATTATCCCTCTCATTCCTTACTGTCCCTCCTTCCCTCCCACCCTTCCTCTGCTCCCTGTCTTTCCCAAGCCACCAGAGAGGATTGGAGACAGGATTACTTATTGATAGCAACAGCCACCCTCTTAAATCCAGTCAGGGCTGCTGGCTAATCCCTTTAATGAGTTGGTTTAGCCCTGGCAGCCGAGCTAACCTGCATGTTCAACTCCCTAGCTCTCCTTTCTTCCCCTCCCAGCTCTCCCTTCACCCCCTCCCTGCTGCTGAGCAGAAGCTGCACACCAGGAGATTGTCCTCAGCCCTAAAGTAATTTTTAAAAAATATTTTAAAATATTTTAAAATTCTTTAGCACTATGGAAAACAACCTCAGAGAGCCCCAAACTTAGATCTCTCCAGCCTCAAGTGCTGGAATAGGAGAGATTGGAAGATCCACTTCCCTCTCCATCAAATACCATTTGAGAAATGCTGTTGTGACATCCAAGAAGACAATCTGGAAAGGTGCTGCCTGTTTCCCATCCAGTTTGTGTTTCCCTGCCATCCTTGCTGGCAGGAATAAAGGTTTTTTTTCCTTCCCTTTCCTTATTAAGATAAAACTGTCACCAGCTTCCCCATTCCACTGGTTTGTTGGGACTTTCAAAGCCTGGAACTGTATTAAATATTCAGTCTACTCCTTTTGGCTACATTTCAGAGCCTGTATCCCTCCCTTTAATTGCTCTGTCAAGAATAGATGAAAGTTTGATACCAAGGCTTTGACTGGGAAAATCTCAAACACTTTGGGCTCTGCTGTTTTATTTATTTAAAGAGGAAATATCGGGAATACTCTGCTTAAATTAGGCCCTATGCAATTGCTAAGGACTTCTTTTCTCATTTGTTCTTTTATGCATCCTTCCACTAACTCCTTTCTCTGCTATTTTCTGATATGCTGAATTAAATGCATGGGCTCTCCTTTATCTCTGTCTCTCTCTCTCTTCTGTCACCAAGTGCACAGCTCCTCAAACACCTCTTCTAGAGCAGTACCCTGCCCTATAATCTCCCAGGAATGCAGATGGAGATTTCCATCCAAGGAGAAACCTCCCCGGGGCATTGCTGCACCAGCAAGGTGGCAGAAAGCAGAATTTGGAGCGAACTTGGCTGCCAGAGATGAAACAACCACAGCATCCTCTGCACAGCTTCAAAGGCTGCCTCTGATTCATATGCACCCAGCAGAAGCTCCTTAATCTGCACCACATCAGTTCACTCCTAGGCCCACCTCGCTGAGCAGGCTGAGCCCTCAGCCCTGTACCCAGGGCTCTTTCCCTCTTTTTGCCTCTCCTGAGCATCTTTGTTCTTGCTCTGAGCACTGCTCACTCCCCCTGCAGCTTTCCACGCACAAACTCAGCTCACTCCCCTTGCAGGCTGCAGCTGGAAGGAGAATTTTGTTTGTTTGGGGTTTTTTCCTTTGCTTTTTCCTTCCCTACCCATAGCTGCTTTTCACTGAGATCTGGAAAGGGTGGGTGAGAACATCTGTGCCAGGATCAGGGGACAAGGGCAGCCCCCATCCCAGGGTGGCAAACAGCAGCCGCTCCAGCTGCGGTGCCCTCCTGCTTCCTTTGATGTAATTAACATCCCTTCGTCACCGCCTGCAATCACCCGGTCTCTGCTTTAATCATCCTCTCCCAGCAATGAGCATTCCTTGTCATTAGGGCCTTAAAAACCTCCATTATAAACATGTAAATGGGATGCAGCGAGGAGGGAAATATTTTACTACTCCAATTTCCTGTTGTGCCATTGCCAGCAAGTCGTGATATTACTGAGCATCTCCAAGCTGCACCAGCAGCTACAGGACCAGGCCCACACTGTGCTTGAAACCAGCATCTGACAATGCATCAGTACCCCGGTTTTCCAGGTTTTTCCTTTGAGGAAAGAGTGGAGATAGAGAGAGGAAAGCGAAGGAGAACCTGATCTGCTTCCCTGACCCAACTGGAAGCACAGTCTCGAGGTAAAAGCAGGAACCTGAGCCCTATTTATAGTACAGAAAGTGAAATCTCAGTTTCTCTGGCAGCATCATTTAAGGATTTTGACCTCCCCAGATTTTCCTGCATTAATGGCGTCTGAGCTCTGGCCCAGCAGGTCCCCTCATCAGCTGGTACCCACCACAGGCACTTGGATCTGCTGGATTGTGTCAGCTTCCTTCCCAGTTCTGGCCAAGCTCTGTCTCCCCTTCTCTCAGGAAGAGCAGGGGCTCGTATTCCAGAGGGATCCTGGCCTCTCCTTCCCTTCTCCACACACTTCACACAAGAAAACCCTGCCCTGTCCCCCTGCACAACCTCTCTCCCACGGAGGCAGCAGCCAGGTGCTGCCGAGGCCCCTTCAAGCAGGAATTGTTCCCCTCGGTAACATTTACAATGCAAATGCCAGTTGTGTTTGCAGGCACACAGGCTTAGGGGGCGTGCAGGGGAGAATTTATCCTCCACCTCCAAAAAAGCTGCGTGAAGCCCATGTTACAGTTTTCCGTCCTTTTCCCTCCTGTGTTTGTGTTTGTTGTAGGGTACAAGGGACACTCGATCCCATCTCTCCAGACAGGTTTTCCACCTCATGCATACTGAGGCCTCTGCAAGCAGAACCCACTGAATACACACAAAATATTCCTCCCCAAGTTGCCTAACAAACCCCTGAAGGCAGAACCTGCAGCCAAGGTGCAGAGCAGAGATAGCAAATCAGGCACTACAGTGCTTTCAACTCCAATTTCCTTGTCCTACCTCCTGATAAGATGGTGCTGAGACCTCTTCCATTTCTCAGTTCCTCTCTAGCATGTGGATTTGGCACTCGTGAACTTTTTAATTTCATAAACCACCGGTGCTTTGCTTTCCCTTTTGCACCCCTGTGCCTTCCTGGAGCTCTCTAAACCAGGTGCAGCCACCTGATAATTCCCTGTAATGCGATCACAGGGCCTCAGTGCCAGGACTGAACTGTGCTGAGCTACAGCCTCCACTCAAGGACACCACTGCTAATAAAAGAGGGGACTCAAAGTGCCCTGGAGCTTGAACCACATCACACAACCCCCCTGATTTTGCTGCTCCTCACATTAACATCCACAGCATCCTCCTGGCTGACAAAATCCTGCTTGTCTGCGTTTCCCAGGCTCCACACATCTCATCTCCAAGGATATTGATACAAAAATAAAAGCTTTTGGCTTGCTGATGAGCGGTTTAGATCCTCTGTGCACCTGAGGAAAGGGCACACACTGCTGGTGCCTTCCTTGAGGAAAAATCCCACTTCCCCTTTTGCACTCAAGTCATCAGGACCAGAACAAGGCAGTTGTGCTCACCCAGTTTAAGGGGGAAAGGCAGGGAAGTTAAAAGAGGTTAAACAAACTTATGAACACTCTCAGCCTTTTGTGCAAGACCCTGTGCTTAGGGGCAGCCCACATCAGATTAAATCCTCTTTAAGAACTGCTCTGGCTTTGCCCCTGGACCTTTCTGTTTGTTCCCTTGGAGACAAGCCCTGAAAGCTTCTCTAAGAGCCCTGAGTGTTCTCATTTCCTGCCTCAGCTGCCATCCACGCTGACCAGTGGCCAAGCTGGGGATGGACAGGGCAGGATATAACAAGGCAATGGACTCCTGCAGCAGAAATACTCCTGTGGCAGCAGCTTGCACCTGCCTACAGACACAGATTGTGATTCACGTGCTCAATCACGCTCATCCTGGCACCAACCACTGTCATGGCTGGTCAGGGCGTTTCTGTTGAGATCAAAAGCATGATCTGGATGTGCACAAACTGCTCAGGAGCCCTGGCACTGGGCCAGCTAGCAGGGAATGGTTGGTAGGGAAGTGGAATCTATAGGCGAACACATCCACCTGCCCAGAGACCCGATGCAAAACTGTCCCATGCAAGCACAACTCAGGCAGAATTGAACACTCACACTTTCCTATTTATGTCCCCATCCTGCGGTCTTAAAGTAAAACCAGCCTTTCCACAGGTTCCCATTGTCTGCAAGGGATAATCCATGCCTGCTTTTAATCACAGAAATGCCCTTCCCTGCTGTCTTCCCCAAATAACTTTCTTTTCTCCTCAATCAGAAATTAAAGTTCTATGGGACAAGTAGATCTCACCGCCCCTTGGTGCTCAAGTATCTGATAAAAGCTGAGTTTAAAGGCAATGGACACCCAGTTCTGTCTTTCTCTGGCCTCAGCTCAGGGGTTAGGAGTTAGGATGCAGGATTAGGAATATTTAATAACAAGAGGAAGATTTGAAGCAGTTGTAGAGCTAAAACATCAAAATTGCAGCACTAATTAGGGGTTTAAGGGAGGTTTACTCTTAAATGGTCATGAATGAACGGGGAGTGGATGAGGGCGGAGCAGAGAGATTCGTGTATGAGTGGGAATTAATAGTTGTAAAGATGAAATTTGGCTTTATTTTGTGGTTAGGGCTGGGATATGACAAGACTGCCATCAGACTCTGGATGAATTCAGCCTGTGTTGTGTAAGACTGGCCAATATTCTAAATTCCCTTTTGTTTCTCTTATTTGGGAGAAGATCCATCTATGGATGCGGAGATTAAAATGGCTTTTTTCCTTGTCACTTTGGGTGCTGATTTTAATCAGGGAGGGTTTTTTTTCTTCCCCTTTCACAGCTCCATTTCTAAAGAAAAAAGAACAGCTCAGAGAGAAATTGGAGCTGCTCCCAGGACAAATGGGCCTGACTGGCAGTGCATAAAATTACCACTGTCTCTTCACCTTGCTTTCTACAATCCCTTTATTAACTAACTGAATCCACAGTCATTCTCTCTTGCCCAGCTCATTCATTCTCTTTCTTTCTCCCTCTTTACTCCGAGCTAAAAGGTTCATTATCTCATGCTCCTGGACTAGTAATGCACCCAGATCATGGGGCAGGGCAATTACATGTCCTGCAAGTGTCCCCGAGCCTTGCTGGTGGCTGCAGGCACATCTGGCCCTGTGGGGCTCTGTTTTCTCATGGGCTGATGCACCTGGTTGGGTCTCAGGGTGTTAAATTTCCAAGACAAAGTGGAATCCTGCTCTCCCACGGCTCTGGCAGTGGCAGGCAGGAAGAGGAAACTGATGTTAATTGTGGCAGAAGACTCAGCTAGCCCAGGATTTTGCCTCCAGACAATGAGAAATGCCACAAGTTGCTTGTGGGGCTTAGCAAGCTCTTGCTCCTGCCCTTTGACATTGAACCCAGCTCCCATGATCTGTTGTCTCATCCCTCCTCGGAGTCCTTCAGAGTCCTGCCATCGCCTTCCTCCTGACTGAGAAAGGGCCCAGTTCTGATTTCATCCTCTACAAAAGGCTCCAGACACAAGCCCAGCTGTCAGTCAAAGCACACATCCAGGTTTCAGTTGCAGGAGGGTAATTAATTTCCATCCAAAAACCAGAGGAAAGGTGTATTTGTTTAATGACTGCATTAACAATTTGTTCTTCTGCTCAGTATGTGTTCTGGCATTCTATTAAGACTTTTTTTTTCTTTACTGGGGGTGGGGAACAAAGACTAATAAAACGTGCTAATGACAAATACCAGCTGTGTGAAGAGGAGACTTAAAAGGGACAAGATGATTTGTGGGCTGGATTGAAAAAGACACTGAACCCTCTGTGCACAAACTGGGGTGAGGAAGAGCTGCCACCACTCCATTTCAAAAAGGTGATGGATTTCTGGCACTTAAATCTCGCTTATTATGGTCTGCCTGTGGTGTGATGGGGTCTGAGGGAGCCCAGCCCTCTCCCAGCAGGTGCTGTCTGACATTTCACCTTTTTTCCTTGCACTTCCTGAGCTTCAACTCAAGGAAAGGGACCAGTCCCACTTCTTTATTCAGAGGCTTTTCCTGCTCTCCTCATCCCTCCTTGCTTGTGCATTCAAGTCTGATGCTCCTGGGCAGCCTCTTGGCCACCAGACTTCATCCAGGATAAATTAAAATTTTTTACTTCCTTAATATTTTGCAGCTGACACAACAATAAATAACTAAAATACCCATGCTTTTGTTGCAGCAAATACTGTTTTACGGGAGATGGAGGCAGATATGACCCTCAATATACTGCCCTTCACTGTAGTTATTTTCTCTCCTCTCTATTATTTGGTGAAGCTTTCTAGAACCATTTATATTTTTCCGTATATCACTTTAAAATCAGAAAGAGCTTTAAAAAGTTAATTGTATTTTTCTCTCATCACACTGCCTTAGATTTCTTACTCTTCTCTTTGATTTTTTCTTTTTTTTCCCAAAGTAAATAAACAACAAAAATTTTTACAGCACTCTCAAGAGGTTATATTCTGGTCATTTCTCATGGTTGTTTTTCAGTGTTCAGTGACAATTATTACTAAAAAAGAACAATTTTTCCAGCCAGGACCTAAAATGGGAGCAGTCATGTAAACTGTGATTTCTAAAGGATGAAGCAATCCGGCTGCATCCACCTGTTAGAGAAATCCTGGGAACCTCAGTGACCTCGGATGCACTGAGATTTGCACAAGCTTTTTCACTTCTGCACCCCCTGGCACCCTCATCTTAACTTGTACCTGCCAGCCACAGAAGGAAGCGCTCCAAACACCTTATTTCTGGCACTTCTCACAGGTTGGAGGTGTCATCCGCTTCCTCAGCGCTCAGCCAGGCAGCAGGAGGATGTTGCTGCAGGATGCTGAGCAGGGATCAGCCTCAGAAAAAGGAGGGCTCAGGGGTTGCTCAGCATCTCAGTGCCTCATCTGGCTGTGGGAAACCTGGGGAATGAGCTGGAGCTTTTCCTGCTGGTCCTGCACAGAAACAACAGGCATTTTCTCAGCAGAATCCAAAGCAGGGTGAGACCTGCAGGGTAGCTCACCTTTCCTGTCTGGAGGCAGCCCTAAGTTTTAGAAGGATTGTCCCTTTGGTAACTTCCCCTCATCTCTCATTCTCTCCAAGTAGCTGCTGCCATCTGTTCACACATCCAAGGGTTTTATTTGAAGTGGAAGTCCTTCACCACTCAAGGAGAGTCTGCCCCATGACACACGGCCCAGGCAACACCTCTGCTTTGATCAACTCCTCCTGCAAGTTCCAGGTGTGTCCCCATCACCAGCTCCAGCTCCTCACAATGAAACACCTCACCAGGCTGCAGCGACTGTGTCAGCACAAAAACAAGCCATGCAAAGCAGAAAGCCTTGTCATTGTGCTTTGTGCCTTGGGATTCCCTGAAATCATGAACAGAAGGGCTTCAGGGACAAAATGCCACTCAATGAGCTCTTTGCTGTCTAATCTGAAGAGCTCCAAATGGGGAAAAGCAGGAGGTGGAATAGCAACAGGTCAGGGAACAGTCTATCCACTTAAAAACCACTTGGATTTCAAAGCAAGAAGCATCAAGGACTTTCTTGCCCACTTGGTGATGTCAGTTCCCAAAGGAGACAGGAGGAAGTGGCTCCGTGGATGACCACGGGTGTCCACACAGTGAATTCAGATGAAAACTCAGCATGGTCCGACAGGACAGTGGCTGCTTATGTGGGGACACTTCTGTCCTTGCAAAGTGGGAGGAGGTGGCCAGCAAACCTCACTTGGGGGCTCTCAGTTCTGCACTGAAGGATGCCCAGAGTTTCTCAAAAGCCTTCAGGAGGAATCACGCCCTGAAGACAAACTCTGAAGCTCTCCTTGCTTTTCCTCTGTCTGGTCTGAGTTTGGAACGGCCGCCCCATCACTGCTGGTGACAGGCGTGTGATAACATTGCCATTTCATTAGCAGGGTATTGTTCAGGAGATTGATGGCTGGCAAGCTAAGAAAAATTGCATCTCCCTCTGCAGCTGCCTGTCTCAGAGACAGCATTCATCACAGAAGGAAGGGAGGGAAGGAAAACATACAGGAGGAAGAACCTGATGCATTGGCATTCCACTGAAATCAGCTGTCTGGATGAGGATCCTGAAGTCTGGGAATCTTCCCTTCGCTGCTCCAACCCCAGGAGAAGGTAGAGAGAATGTGAGTGTTGGGACCACTCTTCCCAGTCCGAATGCACAGAGGCCTCACCTCTCCTCTGTGCTCAGGAATTATTATTATTAAACAGACAGTTCCAAAGCAAAGCAAATATTGACATTAAGTAAGAAAGTAAATGCCATTGTGCTTCTGGGTGCTGGAAGAGAGGAGAGAGATGATGAGGAGCAGAAGGAAATGAGGCTCTGGAAAGATTTAGAGAGGCTTAGGTTTGCTCCCCAGCCTTCTCAGCATCTACACGCTCTCCTTTTGCTGGGATTTGGGGCTTTCTGCTGGAGACAGGAACACTGCAAGTGCAGAGGAGGGGCACACTGTAGTGCCATGTGTTTGTGACAAAAAAATACTCAGCTCATGTTAAAGCTGCAGCCTATCCTGCCACTTCTGGAATATCATCCCCATTTTGTCTGGCCCTCTCCATCCTCTTGGAGGCAGCTTCTGGCGTGGGAGGCCTGCGAGAGCTCCTGATGCGATGAACAAAAACCACCTCGCGCCTGTACACAAAAAAATTAAAACCTCATTTGTGTCTGCTGAGCGAACAAACCACAGCTAATTAAATCCCCTCACAATAGGACGTTACACGAATGAGAACCACCTCCTTCAAAGCACAGCTGGGGACAAGCACAGCCATTCGTGCTGTGCCCCTCCGGAGTCACAGGGTGACAAGTCTTTCATGGCACAGGCGGGAGGGAGCTCCCTCACACCCCGGCAGATGAGCCAGGAAAGATTTGATTTCATTTTGCCAGGGAAAAAACCCACAAAGGCACACAGAGCCACGCAGCAGGAACGCTCTCCTGCTGCCTCCCCGGGGAGCAGCGGGGCTCTCAGCCATTGCTCCCGCTGAGGGACGGGGAGTTCCCTTCGTGCTCTCAGCGTTTGCTCAGGCACTGCCAGCGTGGCCATGGGCTCTGTCCTGCCCTCTGTCACACAGGACGTGCAGGAGCCTGGCAGGGAGAATTTATTATGGTCTAACATCCGTGCCAGTGAAACCATTCCCATCTCCAAGGCTTGAATAACCTCTCTTGCTATTGTGCAGGACCTCCTCGGCAGCTTCACACATCCTTAGGGAATGGAGCTGTGAGCTGCTTTTCTCTTTTGTCACGGTTTTTTTTCCAGACAGAGAGATGAGAAGCACACAGAAATCGAAATGACAAAACCAGGGCCAGGAAGCACATCTGCACCAGTGCCAATCAGCACCCACATCTGAGCACAGAATCACGGAATCATTAAGGTTGGAAAAGGCCTCCAAGATCATCGAGTGCAACCTGGGACAGAGCACTCAGTGCCACATCCAGTTGTTCCTTGGACACCTCCAGGGATGGGGACTCCAAACCTCCCTGGGCAACCCCTTCCAAAGCCTGACCACCATTTCCATGAAGAAATTCTTCCTGAGTGCTTCCCAAATTCTTCCTGATGGTCCATGACAGGCCCCTGACAGTCTCCCTTACCCAAAGGTGACCGCGTGAGCGGAGCCATGTCACACACCAAAGGAAAAGTCCCCAAACTGCTGGGGACAGATTACCAAGTGTCTCACAACTTCCCACACTGTTTATTTTTCACCCTACTAGCAGGTGTAATTTCAAGCTGTGCAAGGTGCCTGCTCACAGCTCTGGCTTTGCAGTAGAGGGTATTTAAAAGTCAAAGGGTGGTTGGAAAAAAATCTGTTTTGTATTAAAAGGATGAAGGTCATTCAGCTGAGCTCAGTCTGGACTCCTTGAGCAGGAGGACAAGGGCTCCTTCACTATCTGCATCCACACAAGGTCAGCCTTTGTGTTTTGGTTGGGGTTTTTTGCAGTATCAATTAACTTTCTTTTCTGAACAAAATGTAGAGTGGCATTTTTTTTTTCATTTTAGAAGTGTTGAAATGGGATGATTCACCAGTATCTTTCATTCTTTCCTACAGATAGATTCGTTATCATGTTTCTTGCAAAAATTGACTTATTTATGGAAGAGTTTCCTGCAAAGAACTTTAGTTTCATTAAAGCAGATTTCTGATGAGGAAGCAGATAATCAGAGGGCACCTGACCTTACCTAGTGTGTTTCATCTTCCCTCATTAGTACTGAGGAGTTTTCTGACACAGTGGCAGAAGTGGGAGGGCTGGATTCCTGTGTTTGCCATGATTCCGGACCAGGAGTCCAGAGTAATCAGGGAGACAGGACCCCAGCCTTGACCAAGAAGGAAGCAGGAGAGAATTTCAACACCTTTCTTCTGCCTCTCCTCTGTCTGCAGTGTCAGCAGCATCACTGCTGTGACTTTGCAGTGGTTTGCATGAGACTTTTTGATCCCTGGGGGAACAACTGTCGTGCCCTTCAAGTCTGTGGTTTGAAAGGGTCTAGAAGTGCAAAGAGGAGACAAGGCGGAGACAAGGCAGAGACAAGACTTCATCTGGTTCTGATTCAGTCAAACCAAGCCATTCATGCATTGCAGTTTCTATCAGCACTTGTGGCCACATGGAACACAATCCACCAGCACTGGCACCTGGTGAGTGTATGACCAGTGCATTTTCTCCATGGAAAGTCCTGGAATATTCTGGGGGAAAAATTATCTGCCTTCTAAAACTGCTCTTAAGTATCCACAGTGCTGTCTCTCCTTAATGCTTTCCCTAGAAGCATTCCTAAAGCCAGAAGTCTGGCAGAAAGGGAGAGAAAAAAACCTGAGGAACCAAATGAATGCAGATGACAGAGAGTGGCTGCGAGGGAGGCAGAGCCTCGAATGGCTGAATTCACTCTCGGCGCTGAAGCCAGCTCTGCATTGGCTCAGGGGAGGGGACTGTTCTGTGTCGTTTTGCATTGAGTGTTGGTGGGATTTTAAGGTTTTCATCCTGGTTTGACACCAGTTCTGCCGTTTCCAGACTGGCTGATTTGTGGCAGGAATCCCAGAGGCTGTGCTGAACTGCCTCTCCTCACCCATCTTGTCTTGCTCCTGAGGGCAGCTTAACTAACTCACCTGAAAGATTATTTATTTGGCAGTAAAAGCCACAAATAAAACACAGCCGCCTAATGAAGACAACTTGGTGAGTCTGGCCCATTTTTAATTTTAATGTTGCATGTAATCTCCATGCTGGTCTCTGGACTTGTCAGTGGTTTTACAGCTCCTGATTATATGAGTGCGGCAGGCAGAGACAGCTCAGTGGAAGAGCTGGGAAAGCAGCATTAACAAGAGCCCCCAGGGAATCCAGCCAGGGAGCTGAGGAATTGTCTGCACCATCATTGCAGTGACAGGAAGCACAGGCTGAGCAAGCACTCCGTGGTGGTGTCCTTTTCACAACCTACCTGGCTGCTTGTTTATCGGCAGCCAAACAGCTCTGGGCCTGAAACACGAAGGAAGAGGAGACTCCTGCATCACCATCCATGGAGAGAGGGACACTTCACTGTGTGTTACAGACAGGCAACTCTTACAGAAATAAAGTGGATACCAGGGATTTGCCCATGGGTGCAGAAAGGAGGGGCAAGCCTGTAGCCAGCTTTGGGATCTCGGACTATCTACCACTGCTCGACTCCTTATCCCCAAGGCTGTCTCAGCCAGTGACAGATCCCATCGACAACAAGCGAGCCAGCCTCCTCTCCAGAGCACTGTCCTGCCAATAAAGCCCTCTGGAGTCATTCACCTCCTCCCACTAGACAGGCCTGGTGCTAACCAGCCTACAGATTGGAGAGTAAATCTATTCAGAGCCTAAGGATTTTCTGACAGAAAGATGGATACAGAGACAGCAGTTTCCTTCCTGGCATGAATAGAGGCAAACACAAAAGGCCAGGCACATTAAAACTGGGCACAGCTCCTGTTTGGAGCCCCATGTCCTCAGCTGTCCTTCATGGCTTGCTCTCCTGCCTGCAGGAGCCTCAGGCTCGCTCCTTCCATTGTGCCATGAGGGATGCTCTCATCCACCATGCAGTGAGCATGTCGGCCTCTGTTGTTGGAAGAGAATGCACCAAGGGATGCCTGGAGAGCACAGAGGCTGTTGGGATTGCCTCCACTGCGGGCTGGGGGAGCTGGATGCTGTCTCACAGCTGGGGACCTGGAAGGGAAATGCGGGCTTTGCTCCATGGGCAGTTCTGCCAGCCCAGGATCAGGGATGAAGCAGCACATGGAGCTCCACTACTCTCCTGGATGCTGTGGTGGTTGGCAGGAGCAGTCGCAGCCCTGAAAGGTCTGAATCCCTCATAACCAAGGCAGAAGGTACTGCAACCTTTATGGATAGGAGAATTGGGACCAGCAGGAATTATACAACTGACACACAGGCAGCCTGTGGCGGATCTCAGAGTTTTATTCCAGCCTCTCCTAGGACTCTGAAGAAGTTTAATCAAGGCTGCATCCTTTCTCTTTACAATCATGTAAATCTGGAGCAACTCCCCTGGAATTACTCTGTCCTTACCTGCCCAGAGCTTGCCCTAAGGTGAGGAGCTGTGGGCTGCACTCAGAGCCAGGGCTCACAGGCAGGCAGCACTTGGGAAGGTGGCCACAGACGATGCTTCCGACCCTCCAGTTCCCCAGCCCAGGCCTGCAGGCTCTTCCCTGATGCTGGGCCCCTTTTCCTCCTGGGGAAATGGTACTGCAGTGCAAAGAGTGCTTGGATAAAGTCCACAGGCACCGACCCACAGTGAGGAAGGAGGGGTCTCATCCCCTGGCTCCCCTCCAGGGAGCAGCATGTCAGCCACACAAGATGCTTGTCAAATGAAGTGCAGAAACTGCCACCAGCTGTGGAGCTGGTGAAAACTGGCCCAGCCATTGACAAATCTTTCTCTGGAGACGGCTGACTCAGAGCTGCTCTGCCTCCCGGGTGTCTCCTGTCGTGCAGGCCCTGTCACTGCTGTGTCTCAGAATTAGCCAGGAGAGTTTTCTGCCTTCTGACTTTGACCTTCTAAGGATGTTCAGCATCTTTCAGCATCTGGCCCGTTGGGGATGTGACATGCTCCACAGCTGTGCAGGGCAGCAGGCACAGGCTTCCCAGAGCTACAGAGACCTCATTCTTCCTCCTTGCTTCCCGTCTCTTTCCAGGGACTGATGCAGATGGGCTGCATGGCTCCTTCAGGTCCCAGCAGGGACACTGGGGCAGCACACAACAGTGTACCCAGGTGACCAGGAATCTCTTCCTACTTTTAGCTCCTCCAGCATGCTGTTGGGAAGCACCTTCCTGCTGCTGCCACCCATGGCTCTGCAGCCAAACCACTGGCAGGAGTTTCCATGGGTAATCAGCATTCTACTACAAAGCCAGGTAAACCTCCCAGTGCCCGCAGGGAGGGATGTGTCTCTCTCAGGTGCTGGATCACTGATTCCCAGTGCTGCCTGCTTCAGTCCCTGGACACATTTATCTGTCTCCAGCCACACTGAAAATTGCTGTGCACATCAGGGGCTCACCAACCTGGGCTGCAGTTTGGCTTTGTCCCAATTCCCAATGCTACCCTGCTGGCTGGGCTTCCCAAGGGGCAAGGAAGAGGCTTGTCTGTCTTCACAGGTAATTAAATCTGGATTAGAACATGATCTGACTGGAATCCAGCCTGGGGAAAATTGTAAAGGGCTTCCCAGAGGTGAAGCTCTACAACCAGGGTCCAGGCAGTGCTGTCCCCTTCCTCTGTCTCCTGAAAGAAAGGGGGTAATGAAAACCCCACAGAAGCTGCTTTGGGAACCAGGACAGCATGACACTGCCCACCACATGCAGCTCTCTGTTCCACCTGCAGGAATCGAGGCACAGAGCCCTGACTCTTGTAAAACCAAGAGTAATGCCTAGTTCTCCCTAAAATTTCACGTGCTTGGCTTTGCAGGGCTCTCAGGAGGGAGGTTGCAATCTGGGTACCCACAGCACCCCCGCCCATGATCTGCTTCCTCCCGGCTGCTGCATAACAGGCCTGAAAACACAGAACCAATATGCAAATCTGACATTTAATTTGGACATAAGAGTTTAATGAGGCTGTGGAGATTCTGCCACTTGCAGCCTCCACATCCTGCAACCTGCAGTCACATTCCCTTAATTGAACGTGTCCCCACTACACATGTCTGGATGCACAGGCACGTGCACGTGTTCTCCAGCACAATTCCACACTTTGCTCCCAAGTCCACATTTTCCCACCCCAATCTGGAGACCTCTTTTAAGGTGATGCTTTGGTTTGGTGGCTCTGCAGCCTCTGAGCCAGAGGGCTGTGGCCAGACAGTCTGTGAGCTGCTGTGCTGTTTTGTTCCTGAAGAAATGGAAGATGTACTGGGAATTGGCTCTGGCGTCTCTGGGATGAAGAGGGAAGGGCACAGATTGTGCTTTACAAAGCCTCTCTTCCCATCCCAGGAGACCTGGGAAACGTTTCCCTGCCAAAACAAGTGCTTCAATCAGGGAGAACGAATCACATTCACTAGCCCCAGTGACAAGTAAGAGAACAAATAATCAAATAACAAAGCCCAAGCAAAACCCAGGAACTCCAGCATGCAGCAAGGAGATACTCCCTTTGTGCCACCTGCCTGAGAGCAAAGCCTTCCATCAGCTCCCAGTACAGAGACTCCACAGTCTTTTTATTTGAAGAGGATTATGGAGCTGCCATTCAGTAAATGAAGTGCCACTCCAACAGCTGCACTGTGGCCTGCCCTCGTTCAGACACTGCCTTGCAGGGGCTGCAGAGCTGCACGCGAAGGCTGCTCCTGGCCTTGGAATGCTGGAGAGTGCATGCACAGGAGCCAGGAGAGAGGTGAAGAAGCAGGAGAGTGTTATTTCCTCATTTCTGCTGCTCCCCTGGAAGATAACAACCAGGGGTTTCTCCTTCAGCAGCCTTCTTTTCTCCCAGGTTGCAGCCACAGCACCACACTGCTCCTCTGGCCACTGAAATATATATCCCGCTTTCCTGGGAGGGGACAGTGGGATGAGAGTCACTCCCCTTTCCCTGCCGCTTGATATCACAACAAATTGCCCCCAGAACCCATTATTCCCACAGTGAGCACGACACCCTCTGTGCAGGGCTGATTGCCCAGAGCCACAGGAGACAAAGGCAGGGAGCTGCAAGCCCCAGCTCCAAGCATTCCACATTTAATTCCCAGGGAATATGATCGGGGGAGAGGCCGTGCAAGTGGTGAAGAGACAGGGAGACCGAGCCTCGGGCTGGAAGGGGGGAATGTGAGCTGGGCCAGGGCAGGAGACCAGCAGGAAGAGGCAGGAACGTGGGACATGAGCTCTGTTCAGCACGAGCAGGCTCTGGGATGAAATATTAATGCCAGCATCCTGAACAGGCAGCAAGCAGCGGTGTCTGAGCTACTTGGCCATGAATAAAAGATGGTCCTGAAAATGGGGAAGAGCAGCAAATTAATTAATCGAAGCAAAAGTCTCTCCATTCCCATTAAGGAACAAGCCTGGAATCCTCCCACATGCAGCTCATCATGGGAAGCATGCAGGGGCACAGAGAGGAGAAGGACAACAGAGGCAGGGTCTTCTCCCAGTGACCTGGAATCTCCCACGGCCCAGCAGTGCCTGTAAGCTCAAGTTCAGATCCTGATTCAGCTTCTCATCATGTCTGACCTGCCAGCTTTGGGAGTTCAGCCTCTGCCAGCTCGGACTCCTCACCTGTGCCCTGGCTCCCTCAGGTTTTAAGTAAGGGGCAAGCTGAGAGCTGAAGGGGGCTGCAGATTCCTAACGCCCCATTCCAAGAGCTGTGCCAAGTAGCCCAGCTCTGGGCCAATGTGGGGCCCAGCCAGCTGCTTCCAGGCGGGCTAGCAGAAGGGCTCTCCTGCTGGTGGAGGGCTTGGAGCTGTTCCTGTCTGCAAGAGAAGACAGTCCAGTTTTCCTTCATTTAGAGCTAGGAATTTTCTGGGTGTTGCTCAGTGCTGCCATGCCCGAGCCTAATCCCTTATGCTGCACCAGTTGACTGGGAACAGAGTAGTGGGGGCTGCTGCAGATGGAGAGACACCCTCAGCACCAAGAGATGACTGATCTCCTCTTCTGAAGCCTTGCCCATAAATTATAGATTTTAAGCAGTGTTTGTTTAAAATATTCAGCTTGCCACTTAAAAAAGAATACTCATACACACCAGGAATGGGGAAAAAGGATGGGGGCTGCTTTCCCACTTGGAGGAGGGGGAGGGAAGCAGCCAGGAGAAAGGTGTTTCCTCGACTAATGAGCCAGGATCCCTGGCTGTGGATGTGCAGTCCGACACGTGAGCCACCTGCACTGCAGCTTTGCCTGCCTCTACCTCCAGCACACAGCTCAGGCCCAGCCTCTGCTTTTCCCCCTGCATCCCAGAGTGCAGGTCATCCCACAGGCTTCCCTTCGAGCCCACAGGACAATGCTGTGCTTGTAAAGTCAGAGCAAAGGTACCTCAGGTGTTCTGGGGGAAGGAAGGAGGTGAGGAGGCAGGGAAACATCCCTCTCTACACAATCCCCCCTCACCTAGAAACACATTCATTGTTTTGATTAAAAATTCAGCTTTTCAGCTGCCTTGGCCACGGGGCAGATCCATAAAAGGTGAGATGCAGGGAGCAGTAGCCGAGATATTTCTCATCAATGGAAAATGCTCCCCTTCATCTGCGCACCACAGCCCGGTCAGGCACCAGAGCCTGTATTGCCGCCTGATGGCGAGGAAGAGGCAGGGCCCTGCTGCAGAATGAAGGGATTTCTCCTCTAGGTTGCAGCACCTCCCAGCCTAAGGCAGGCTCTCACTGTCTTCTGGGATGGATTTCCCATGGAAGAGACTGCAGAGAGCACTGGTGAAGTGACACAGCCTTGCAGGAGGTGATAACGGCTTCCTTCAGCTTTTCCTGCCCAAGGAAGTTCACTTGGATGCTCAGGTACATCTTGAGCAGGGTACAGGGAGCAGCAGCCCAGTTGTTCAGGAAGGCACAGATCTAACCCTGGCTATCTGTGATTTTGTCAGGGTCACACCCAACCAGGAGCTGGCTCTCCCAAGGCTCAGGTAGCTCTGGGATGTCCCTGTGATCCGAGGATGGATGGATGGATGGATGGATGGATGGATGGATGGATGGATGGATGGATGGATGACTGCCAGGACCACCAGCCCAGGGCAGTTTCCCCTCCCTTCCTGCCACCTGGGTGATGCTCCAGGCCCAGCCCTCCTCCTGGCAGCTTAAGCCCACTCCAGGCTGGCTGCACCTAATTCCCTCCTTAGCTGCATTTCTGTACCCCCAGGAGGCAGAGAACCTTTCTTGCTCTCCATCCCAGGAGACACTGACCATTCTGGCAAGTTCTGTACTGTATTTTTAATAAATTAGCCCCGAACTCCATTTGCATGGATAAAAATAGCATCAACTGCTCTGCCAAGCCGTTTTTCTCTTGGTTAACACATTCATCCAAGCTGCTCTATTTGTCTTTCCTCCACAGACTCATATTCTTCTGGATTCATTTTGTCAAACAAATTGCACAAGCTGGACTGCCCATTTACCCAGTGCTGTTTGATTACAGGGGTTATTTATGAAACAGCAAGACATATGGCATTAAGCTTCTTAATAATAATAATAATGAGAGAAGGGAAGGAGAAAAGCACTAGAAGAGAGGAGGGGGAAAATGTTTTTTATTACAGACAAAAGCTCCTGCCATCGGTGATAAATTCCAGACACTTTTTCCAGTTGCTCTTGTGCTGCTGGCATGAGGAATGGCAGAGGCACTCAGCTCAGGAGCGTGGCCACGGGACCCAGGGAAAGGAGGGAAATGCCAGAGCACACAGGTGGTGGGGCAGGCTCAGGTGTGCAGGGACCACTGGCCACCAGGCACTTCACTTCCCAGGAGGTCACAGCAACGCAGACTCCACCCAGCCCTGCTTTTGAACCCAATTCCCTCTCTTCTTTATGATGCAGTTGCTTATTCCTGAGGAGTTTGGGACCACTCCATTCCCCACATGCAGAGCCCAGTTGGCTCCCTGAAGACATCCCCCTCTGACCTGGCCGTCCTGGCTCTGGTAGTGACGCACTGCAATTCAATCAAATGTTCTGTCAAGAAAAGATGCTCAATTAAGGGCCTGGGAGACCTTGAAAGCAGAGTCATTTCTGCAAGAGGAAGGTAATTAACTTTTTTAATCAGTGGGCACTGATCTCAAGGTCTAGTGAAGAGAGAGAGAAGCAAACTCACTCCCACGGACTCAGAGCAGAGCTCTGTGACGTCACTGGAGGCCCCAGGAAAGGGCTGGGAACTGGACTTGGTACACACCAACCTGCAGAGCTGCTCCATCACCTCATCCTTCCTCCTGATGCCGTTCCCTGGGGACAGAGGCACCGTCACCTCCAGTCTTCCCTTCTCACCCTGTCTCAACAAAGGGAAACACACCACATTTCCAATCAGAGCAGCATCAGTGTCTGGAGATAATTCCTCAGCAGCCCAGACTCCCTCACTCTCTTGCAGGGAAGGCCCTGGCAATGGGATAAACAAGCTCAAGCATCAAGACTAAAGGCTTTCCCTTGGCACTTGCAAATGTCCTGTAGCACCAGCCTCAGCTCCTGGTCTTGTGTTCATCAGCTGGCACAGACCAGGGTGCCGGGCAGGCAGAGTTAATCAGGCCTCGCTTGCGATTACAATGAACTCCTTCGTTCCATGGCCTGCATCCTAAACCTGCTTTCTAATTCCCCAGGGCAGAGGGATTTACAGTTCCAATTTTATGTCTAGTTAGTTAATGGTCCATTACTGTCAAAAGGATCAGTAGCTAGAAGTTAAATCCTACAGGATTTATGATAAGGAAGAACCAAAGGCTGCAGAAGAAAACATTCCAGAGGGGGCACAGGGAACATTGAAGGGTTTGCAGGTCCTCAGTGCTGAGACACTGGTGACTGGACACTGCTGGTGACAGCTCTAGAACAAGGCTCACCCCAGCACTTTTCCACTGTACCAAATTTCTGGCTCAAAAACTCAGGGCAAAACAGCAGCTTTGGCAGGAATGGAATGTTGAATTCCTTCTTCATGTTGAATTCCTGCCCCCTCCCCATCAAGACACTAAAAGGGCTCCACTCCCTTAGCAAGATAAAGGTTTCTGCAGTGCACACGAGCCTGCCAATAGGCAAAAACGTCTGTCTGTTCTGCTGCTGTCCCTGAGATCCACAGTGGTGCTGCTGTCAGAGCAGAGGTGTTAAAGCAGTTACACTGAAAGGTCTGTCAGCATTACAGAGCTGTGCAGGGCTTTATAAACCTGCCCATAAAAACTCACTCTGGGCTGCAGGGTAAATAAGGTCTCCAGGCCTCTGAAGCAGAGAATCATTATTTTCTTTTTATTTTGTAAACAAGGAAAGAATTTTTTTTTCTGCTGGCTGAGGTTTTCTGAGTAGTAAGTGGTGCCAAAGAGACAGAGTTTGGCTAGATGGGGGACTGAAAAACATTTAAGTGATCAATGAACAGTTCCTTGTTGTGTTTAGCAAGGGGCTGGAAATTATTTTATCAGTCAAGATAGCCTGAGCTGCAGCCAGGCAGGAAGCACAGCACAACGCTGAGGTCTACAGCCATCCAGACAGGGTCAGACATCCACACCTGCAGAAGATGGACATATTAGGCCTGGAAAAACAGTCCAGGAGAGCTCCCAGGTCTAAGCCCCTCACTCCCTCAGCACCACACACGGGTGTACCAGCAACACTGCTGGTACTGAAAAGCCTGGGACAGAGAAGGAAGACTTATATGTTATTAAAAGACTCTACCAGTGTATTTAAAGACTCTTTTCCAGTGATTCTGTAACACTCTCCCTACCAGAATTCCCCACTAGAGTCTGCCTTAGCCCCTTGATGCAACCATAAAACTTGGGGGAGCCCATTGCACACTCCATGCACATCATGCCAGCATTCGGAAGTTGTGCTGCTCTTACTTTTCATCATTTCTTCTTCTAAGCTGCTGGGAGATCAGCAGATTTTAACTTTTTTTCCCCCTCTACTTTCCATATAGCTGGGAGTGCTCCTCCCCACTGAAATCTGTGCTCTGCACTAAAACCCCACTTCAGTAAGTCAGGCCTGAGAGTATATACAAAAAACACACAAAAAAAGAGCTGTGCAGCTCATAAAGCTCACTTTCATCCCTCCTGTCTACCCTAGCAGGGAACACAAGGCTAAGCTCTAAAAATCAAGAAGCATTAAAACATGAAAAATAAATCAAAGGCCGCCCTAGCAACGGCTTGTAAAGAAAGCACAGGACTCGTGGATTGTGTAATCTGTGTTCACCTGCAAGGAATTTGTGTTCACCCTGTGTCCCCTGCACCTGTACGCACCAGCCCAGCGAAGGGCAATGCTGCTCTCTCGTGGTCTCCGGCAGGATCACACCCTGCCTTTGCTTCCCCTCCTCATCCCTTCTGCTTTCACTGTAAATTCCCCGGGTGGAGCAACCCGGACTAGTGGAAGGTGTCCGTACTCATGGCAGGGACTGGGACAAGATTAGCTTTAATGTCCCTTCCAACTCAAACCTTTCTGGGATTCTGATTCCCTCGCGTCTCTCCAAGCAAAAGCAATCCATGTATTATTTACAGGAAGAGGCTGGCTCTATCAAATCATTGCTTTGCGTGAGGAGGACACATGGGCCGTCTTTGCTGGCCCTTCACACTTGATTAATTCATATTTACAACGCTTTGCTTCATACGAATGGAGCTTCTTGTGATTTATTTCCTATATATTTTCAGAAATGCAGCCCCGGCCTGCCAGCACAGAGAGGAATTTCATGAAAAGAAGCTGTGGGTTGGTTCCTAGCATTTGTTTACTCTTCTTGTAGTAAACAGCAGGTTATGTTGCTTGCGGTGCTTCGTAAATCCCCGCTTTGTTAAGTGTGTGTTTGCAAGTAGTGCCTTCCCCTGTGCCTGTGTGTAGCATGATTATAATAGCAATGTTTTCCTCTGGTTTTCATCTAATTTTCCCTGCCTTTCTTATTTTGCCCATCTTTTTATCCCTGCCTCTGATTTAAACCAACAGAATTTTCTGTTTTTCCTTCAGCTGCAAAAAAACTTGCTTTCACGGTTTTTTTGAATTTACTAATGTGTAGCCTCAGAAATACATAATTACTACTGTTACTATTACTTCCTTCAAGTTAAGAAAACATTGCTTTTTGGAGTATCTTGCCCAACATTTTTTTACTAAAGTATGACTATCTTCAAAACAGATCATGACACTAAAAAAAAAAAAAAAAGGATAAAAAATTCTATCCCATGGAAAGAGTAAAAAGACAAATAACGTCATAACTGACTCATCACAAACACCTTCCACTCTTCTGATAGTAAAGAACTACATAAGTATTGTTCATGTTTATGTGTAAATAAGCATAGTAAATAAGTCAATCCTTGCGACAAAAAGCTGAGAAACATACTTGTTCCAAAGGATTTTGAGACAGCATATGAACTGAAATAGGAATGCCTTTTTTTTTTTTTTTTCTTTTTAAATCATCTCATGTTTATAAGTTCGTTTCAGGACTTTAAATATCTAAGAGGGCTCCGTTATAGCAATGTAGGAGAATACTGTCACTGAATGGGAAGCAGATGCCCGGTGCACCGCTGAGGGGTCCCTGGGGGTCACTGAGGGGTAGCTGGGGCCCTGACTGTCACCGAGGGGCTTTTAGGGTCACCGAGGCGGAAAGTGGGTGCCCAAATGTCACTGAGGGAGAGGAGTGGCGCTGGGGTGCCATGAGGGAAAGTGGGTACCCCGAGTGTCACTGAGGGAGAGGAGTGGCGCTGGGGTGCCATGAGGGAAAGTGGGTACCCCGAGTGTCACCGAGGGAGAAGCAGGTGCCCTGAGTGTCGCTGGGGTGCCGGGGGGGTCACTAAGGGGCCGTGAAAGTGAGTGCCCCAAATGTCACTGAGGGAGAATCGGGTGCCCTGAGTGTCACTGGGGTGCCAGAGGGTCACTGAGGGGCCATGGGGGTGCCCCGAGTGTCGCTGAGGGAGAATCAGGTGCCCTGAGTGTCGCTGGGGTGCCGGGGGGTCACTGAGGGGCCATGGGGGTGCCCCGAGTG
>VZRS01002218.1:230616-353787 GCA_013398055.1 Ifrita kowaldi | reverse complement strand
CCGCCCGCCCGCTGCTCGGGCTGGGGCTGCTGCAGACCGGCCTGGGCTGCACCCTGGTGGCGCTGAGCTTCGGGGCGCTGTGGCTGAGCAGCGCCCCGCAGGTGAAGAGCGCGTGTCCCCTCTGGGCCGGCTCCTCGGTAAGTGACGGCCGCGGGCCGGGACACGCCGTGCTGGAGTCCGGCCGTGCGTGCGCGGGCCTGCGGGGTTCGCTGTCCGAGGGATGCGTGATCCCGCTCCTCCGCGATCGCTTGGAAACAGCCTGCGGGTAACGGCTTTTTGCTGACAGCTTTGTGGATGTCTGCAGGACCCCAACGGGGTAACAAACGTAGAGACAAACAAATAGCGGATTTATTTCCTGACGTGCGTTTTTTTCCGAAGGAAAAAAAAAAAGGCACTCGGTTATTTTGTGCTATCAGAAACAGGATTTTCAAAAATTGTTGTGTATGTAGATGTAGCATATTGCTTTTGTACTTTGTGCCTTTACTCGTAGGCATAATGTAGAGATAAATCAGCAGTGTTCTTGGGGAAAAAAATGGATGGACTTAAGACAGTTTTGTAAGGAGTACTGAGAGAAGTTATTCCATCTCCTGTTGGGCACTTCTTTAAACCACAGCTTTACATATACAAGAGTTTGCATTGCAGAAGCTAGGCAGTAGTAAGCAGAAGTTAGTAAGTGTAGGAGAGTCAGATTGATTGGTACCAGTTTGTGGGCCCTCCAGCAATCAGCAAGTCGTGTTCTAGGCTGGAACGCTCAGCCTCTGCTGCCTATGTGAACAGCATCAGTTTATCCCTCACTTTAAACATTGAAATTTAATTGCCAGTGTTGGTCACCACCTGTGGAAATGTGCTAAATGAAGTAGTTTGGGGATCAAGTAGTGCCTGTTTATCTGTATAATGCAGTGTTCATCACTGAGAGTACACAATCCTTGGGAGGTGAGGAGAAATCCAAACCATCCAAATGTCTATGTTTGATATCTCTGTTGTGATCTTTCATCTTTTTTTTTTTTTCCTTTCTTACTCTAGGTTAAAAGAAGTTTAAATATATGTAACTTATGGGCTTTCTTTGAATTCTGCACACAGAACCATACTTATGCTTTTAAAATGCTTTGAAATTGCACATATAAGATAGAGGTACTCAGTATCTTCAATAATCAAGAAGGGTGTTGGTATTGTTTGGGGTTTTTAAATTATATTTCTGAAACAATAATACACTCAGAAAAGTTACCTAAATACCTTTTGGGTGTAAAAATATAAGTGAAAATTTTAGCCCAGACACAACCTAGAAAAGCAGATGCCATTAAAAGCTAGGATTGTTGTGTCTGGTTGGGTGCTTTTTCATTTCGTTTTCTTTTCATTATAGATGTGACATTCTGACTTGTGAGGGGCAAGTCAGGAAAACTTTGATAAAGGCTTTCTTTTCTTATCTTTAACAGATGCCATGAAATAAATTTGTTGTGCTTAGGGAAAGAAAAAAGCTATTTACATCAGTATTGATGTGCTTTGTTATAAAATCATGTGTCCATTTTGCAGTCAGAGAATTTAAAAAATACTTTGTTATGAAACTGCAGTTATGTATGTGGTTTTGCAACACCAGTGATGATATCAGTAGGTATTTTGGCCAAGTCATATATGCATGTTACGCTAGATTAGATTGATCATGTCAAGTGAATGAAGTTACAGAAGGGATTTATTAAAAATAGTAGTGGATGACTTCCTGCTTGTTCCAGTCTTCCTGTTTCTTTTTAGGATAGGAGCTTGGTGTCAACTGGCTTAGTCACAAAGTCCATGAGTTAAAAGTATACCTGCTGATTTACGGGACGTGGTGAGAAACTGATTTGCCTGTCTTTATAGGGTTCCCATTCTTCTGTGAGAGAGTATTAGGATATGCTGTCTGTTTCAGTTCTACAGCAATTTTCTATCATTCCTTAATTGTTTTGCCCTGTAAGGTGAAAAGAGAATCATGGGGTGCAGTTCTGTGATTCAGCAAGTTTGGTCTAACAACTGCTGTTGCAGAGGGATGTGCTTTTTATTTTAACTTCTTTCCTTATGCTGATACTGGCATTCATCTGATTAAATAGTAAATAGTTTCAGGGAGGTAGTGCTAGTGCTCTTTATTGATTTTGGTAGGGCTCATGCTCTGGGTTTTAGTTCACTGAAATGGTCAGAAGTCAGCAAGCAGGAAGAAAGAAGCAGGAATTTAATGAAGTGCTGAGATGGTGATTGAGGGAGAGGAGGAGAGAGACAGGTTTTAGATTTGCCTAGCCATGTTGCAGAGAACAAGTACTCAATTGGCTGAAAGCAATTATTTAAGGCAAACGTGGAGGTTGGAGTTGCTGACATACTACTTGTCCCCATGCTTATTTTCTGGGAGGAAAAAATAAGAAACAAGCAGATTTAATTTGGTTGTTATTTCACAGGATGCTTTTAGGAGTGAAGAACCCTCATCAGCACAAGTATTCTCTGCTTTAAAGTGTGTCTTCGTATCTTCCCAGCATGGCTGTAGTATTCCAAAGTACCATTCATCAGAACAGTAATAAAAACCGTGTAAATGGAGTTTTTTGAACAGTTGTTTGCTTTTTCGTGACACTATGTTTTTTGCTATTGTAGGTAATCTTATGTGGAATCTTAGGGCTAACAACATGGAAGAGGCCGATGATGCTTTTGGTAAGTGTGGATTAAAGTTTGTAAGGAAATGATATAAAAATGATCCTAATTTAATAGTCACTGGTAAAAAAATAATCACCCCTTTCCTCTTTTAAAAAAGTAATGTTGAATCTTTCTTTTCAAATGGTAGAATCGTCATTATTAAAAGAGAAGTCAAAGACCATGAAAGGCCATATTCTTTCCTGCATGGATTAAGTCCCCAGTAAGGGCAAGAGTGGACCATGTCTGGAAGAATTGTTAATGTTATGTAAAGAGCACCTTTTATGGTTTTGTATGTATGAGAAAATGCTGGCTTAGAATAAGTAATTTAGTTCTCTGAGGCAGTGCAGCTTGAACTGAAATGAAGGAGATGGTTCTAAATCTTAGCTTAGTTGTAGTGTTCTAGTTTTTGACAATGGGTTTGAGAGCTAACTTAACACCTTACAGTAGGATCCAGTGCTAGATTCATACACAGTTGACACTGTGTTGCTGTGAGAGAATCAGATTGATGTGCAGGGTGTGTAAGCTGTTTCTGCTTGTAAATGAAATCTGAAGCTGTGTGGCTCTTAATGTCTCAGAGTTGGGATTTGAAAAAAGTTTTCGAGTTGCTTTTGTTTGTGTGTGGGTTTAGGGAGTTTTTTTGTTTGGTTGGTTGATCTGGGTTTTTTGTTTACTTGTTCGGAATTTTTTGTCTTACTGTCACTTCTAATGACTTTTTCCAGGCCAAGGCAGTTGTTTCATTTTTATGCAGCACTTCTTTGTGATCCACATGGGTATCAGTGAGGAGTACCAAGGATTAGATATGTGAGCTGTGGATAGAATAATAGATTCACCAAGGCTGGAAGAGATATTTGAGATCATCAAGTCCAACCGTCAACACAGAACTGCCCTAAACCGCATCATCCAATGCCAGATCCAGGCATCCNCTGGCTGTTGACCAGCACCCCCAACATGCATTGTTATTTCTCAGTGTGCATTGGTTAACACAGGCAAATTTTTTAGGAGTTTTGTGGATATACAGAGGAGCCCAGTGTTAGAGACTCCCAGTCTGGAAGGACCATAATTTCATCAACATAAATGTACATGCTATCAGTCTCAAACTGCCTAAGGCTTGCACAGTGCTCCTGTGTTGGTATTGCCTGTGTTCTGTGCTGTTCCTGTAGCATGTTGTTGTTGTAGTTTCCTTTTGTCTGTTGTTGCTCTTTCACTCTTTAACATTCTCCTTTGTATAAACTTTATTTTCCTTTCCTGATTTTACTTAAATAGAAAGCACCAAACTCTTCTTATCCTTTCTTTTATATCAAATTATCTTTAGGATGATCACATGCTGAAGGAGATGGCCCTGCGGTGCTGTGCAGCAGATGGGAAAGTTTCTGACACGAAATTTATTTAAGCTCTGAGCAGCCTGCCATGATTTCATAGTTGACCCTGCTTTTGATCAGGAGAATACACAGAAGTCTTCCTGAGCTCTCTTACAGCCATAATTATTCTATGATTATGTGATTCTGCAAAATTGTCTGGGGTTTTTTTCTTATTTGTATGTGTGTTCTGTAGAGGTTTCATTTTTGCTAGCCAGATTAGCTCAGCCTTGACACTGGGAAGCATTTCTGCTGAAAGAGCAGTCAAACCCTGGAACAATCTCCTAGAGAGGTGGTTGGTGCCCCAAGCTGTCAGTGTTTAAGAGGCATTTGGACAATGCACTTAATACTGGGCTTTGATTTTTGGTGAGCCCTGAAATGGTCAGGCAGTTGAACTAGGTGATTGTTGTAGGTCCCTTCCAACTGAAATATTCTATTCTATGTGGAAAAAAAAAAGCAATTAACATTAAACTGTTCATGAGGGTAAGGGAATCATGCCTTAAATTAGCTAAAGTCTGTCAAGGACAGATTGTTAGTTTCTGTGAGCATATTTATGTTGGGCTAAATATCTATTATGTCTACCCTCTAGTAACTTGAACATTTCTCTAGAGAGTTATGAAGAATGCACAATTACACGAATTGTAAAAGCAAGCTTCCTAATTCAGCAATGAGAATCATTACACAGTCATGACTTAGAATTATGACATTCATCAGTAGAACTAAAAAACTCATTCAGAACTAAAACATACCCTTTTTTCAGTTGTGACTGTCCTCCCCTTTCAACTCCTTATGTATGGCCTGAGCACTCCCAGTGATGGTTTCTCACTATCTGTGTTTGGGTTTTTGTGAAGGGTCAGGCTGTCCTATGGCTGCCACTTCAATCCAAGGCCTTGGTCATGGAGAAAAACAACCAGAGTGTTATTTTTTTTTCTGTGACAGCAAGATTCTGGTGCTGCTGCTGTTTGCAGAAAGCACAGGGCTGCAATGCTGTGAGAAAGGAGCTGGGGGTGGTTTCAGCCACTCATGTTTTTCCCTTGGAGGGGAGAAAGGAAGGGAAACACACTGGTTACAGATGCAGTGGACCTTTAGTAGCACCATCTGTGGAAAAACAGCCATGAAGAGGGATGGCTGTGATAAGACCTTTTAGTAAATAAAACGGAGAGCCACATTTGGGTTTTGCCATCTGCGCTGTATTAACAGTGTGGGACGATACTAGATAAATAATATATCTGAGAGACAGAGTACTGCAAGGCAAAATCAAGTTACAGTCGTATCTTTTGAAGGACATTTTTGCAAGGGAGGCCTAGCCTTGAACAGTACAGATGCTGAGAAGTCTGGATTCTGAAATCCTTCCTTGGTTTTAAGTGTTTGAGGAATTTCTGTTCTGAGTATCAGTTGTGAATCAGTTTTGGAAGTCAGTTTGTAATGCTTGTGCTTTGAAGCGGATTTTTCTTTGAGGTAATGCTGGGTTAACACTGGACTTGATGATCTTGGAGATGTTATGATCCTATGTTTCTTCTTCTTCAGGACTGTCCAAATGTATTAATGGGGAAAGGGAAACTCACCACCACCACCACCACCTACCCCTCCGAGTTACTTGAGTATTGTCTCTGAACCATTCTGGGCTTAATGTTACCTTCCATGCATAGAATCTGGTTCCTTCCTCTCTGCTCCTAAGCTCCTTCCTTTCACACAGCTTTAAATCTTATTTTTAACTGAAGGAACCAAAATTTTTTCAGAAAGTGCATCAGTTCTCCATAGTAAGTTTGATTGTGTATGTTTTGAGGGCAGCTCACATCTTTGACAGGTCATGCTTGCTGTTATAGCCTCTGTCCTTACTTGTATGTCAGTCTGGACTAATTAGAGTTTATGTTGCATTCCCAGGAGTTGCCAGGTGCCGTACATGCTTTGCTGAATGCAGAAACCCTTAGCTATTGAAGCATTCTTTCCTTTCAGTCGTGTACAAATTATTTGCAATTCTGTGGAGCGCCTTTTAGGTGCCTCTCTGATTGTGTTTGTTTCTGGTTTTGTTTTTTTTTTCACCAACTGAAACAAAGACTTCAAGTTAAGCATCTCTCTGCCTGGTGCTCTCCTTGCTAAAAGGAGACTTAGCTGTGATCGAATGAAAGGGAAAGGAGTGCCAGTATCCAACAAGATACCAGCCTGTTGTACTGTGGAGAGTTCGACTGCTGCAGCTGCAAGAACTGGGGAGCAGTTTGGTACCTGCAAAATGCATGGGATCAAGAAATCAAGAGAACACATGCAGGCTGGTTGAATGCAGCTCTGGCTTTCAGCTGCATCAAGCACTGTGTGCTTCTGCTGTTTGCTAGCATGGCAGCTTTTGTGTTCATAAATGTAATCTGTTTTCATGTAAAGCTTTGAGGGGCTTCACACAAAAGTCAGAGTCACATGTGCAGCATGAGTCATTCAGTGTGGATTCTTCTCATGTTTTACAGTGTGGTAGCATAAGGATTTGAAATTTTTATTTGAAACACTTAATTTAAAAGTGTTAATGTTTCTGGTTTATGAAAAATATTTACAGATCTTACTTTGGAAACAGAAACATTTATGAAATTCAGCCTTTATTTATAATCTTGAAAATATTTGAAGAATTAATTTGTGGTAAACCTCGTATGTAATTGAAAATCTTTATGCAAAGAAAAGTATGTCCTGGAAGATGTTAAATAAAGATTTCTTAGGGCTGACTGCTGCTATGATATCTGCACCGTGACAGATTTTCATGAATTTAGCCAAAATTTAATGTATAGACCAAGATGCTTAGTTCCAGTGATGTTCTTAAATTTTAGCTTTGCTAGCAACAGTATAAAACACTGTGAAGAGAAGCTGCATGTCCCTTACCCTGAAAAACAGTGTCTCCCTAGCCATGTACTTTATAATAAGCAGTCATTTGACTTGTGAGAATTACTGTAGTAGTACCTTTTTTCCCTGGATGTTAGAAGTGAAATAGCTCAGTGTTAACCTCTTTGCTCACATTCAGAACTCCAGCATTAAGTCAAGAAGTGGTAATTACGCAAAGGTTTTAAAGTCAGTATAAGCAAATAGAAATATGCTTTTAAGTGTGAGAGTATGAAAAGCCATTAGAGGCTTATAGCCATTTTTATGCTGCAAAAGCTTTTCTCTCATACTTGGGGTGTTTTAATTCTGCTTTTGAAATATACGACTTTTAAAATTAAATTAATTAATTCATCTTTTCTTGTAGGGCCTTCCTTTGTTGACAGTTGTGTTGTGGGTCTTCACATGGTACAATAAATAGCTCTCACAACTGACAACATTCTAGTAAGGTCCCTTGAGTTTTAATTATTGCGATTGCTGCTGTGCATATGGACACTTAATAAACTGACTTTCTTTTTTCTACAGGATGTTTATAAAGTATGTATGTAGGCTGTAAACGGATATAAGAGTTGATGATGGGTATACGATTTGATGATTGTGAAATTGTTTTTTCTTTCCTTTAAGTGCCTGCTTGGGCATCGGTCCTGCATGTGCATATTCAAGTGAAAGCAGTTCCTCTCTGGCATTAGATACTCGCCTCAGTGGCAGCAGCAGCAGCAGCAGCAGCACAACAAGCAACTTCCCCATGCAGAATGAAAGATAGTGTCAGCACTTTACTATGCAAATTTATTCTTCCTTGGAGTCCTCAAAGGGCATGATGATACTTTTTTACCTGGAAGAGATCATACATGCAAGACATTAGCAAATACAAATAGAATACACTTTGCTCTCGTGTAGTTTAATTCGTATGAAGGCTCCCCACGGCTTTCTGCAGCTGTTCACAGTCCATGTGTATCTAGTGCTCTGAAGATGAAGCTGTGAGCCAAGCTAAAGCCATGATTTGAGTTGTTTCCATTTTTATAACTGCAGTTAAGACCTGTTACCTCTGTTTTGGCTTTTAAAATACCATGTTTGCCTTTTTCTGTTTTTTTCTAAGTAGAGAAGTACTTCTCTCCTCTGGGTAGGATCTTCTGTCACTGTGATAAAGTGTAACCCCTGTTTTTACTTGTAGGTGAGTAGTGATGGAGGAGATATTTAAATTTGCATCTGCAGGAGAGTATTTGTAACAAAATAAGCTGACAGAATACATGTTTGATTGGACAGGGAGTGACTGAATGGCTGGGCACAGAGGGTTGTCATCAGTGGCAAAAGCCGAGCCAGCTGAGGGCCACTCTGCAGTGTTGGGCCCAAAGGGTGGAAACTGGGGCCGGTACTACTGAAGTGAATGCTTTGCACAGTGGATCCGAGTGCACTCTCAGCAAGTTCGCAGGCGATGCAAAACTGGGAGGAATGGCTGATACACTAAATATTGCCATTCAGAAGGACCAGGACAGGCTGAAGAAATGCACTGGGAGGAATCTCCTGAAGCTCAAGAATGGGGAATGCAGAGTCCTGCCTGTATAGGGAAATGACCCTAGTACACGATACAGATCAGCTTGGTGGGAAGCAGCTCTTCAGAGAAAAACCTGGAGACCTGGTGGACAACAAGCTGCCCATGAGACAGCAAAGTGCTCTTTGTGGCAAAGTCATGTCGTAGGCTGGATTAGGCAGAGACTTGGCAACAGGTCCAGGGATGTGATCCTTCCCACACCTGGAGAGATGTGAAAGCTGTGGCTGTTCAGCCTGGAGAAGAGAAGGCTCAGTGGGAATCTCCTGCGTCTCTATAAGCAGCTGATGGGAGGGAACGAAGAATAGGGAGCTGGACCTTTCTCAGTAGTGCTCACTTGGCAGGACAAGAGGCTGTGAGCACAACTGAGAAAATAGGAAGTTCCATCTGAACATGAAAGATGACTTTTTTACTGTTATGATGGTCAAAAACTGATGTAGGTTACCTGTAGAGACAGTCAAACCCAACCGAGCATTATATTCAACAGCTTGCTGTAGGTCATAAAATCATAGAATGGTCTGGGTTGGAAGGGATCTTATAGTTCCAACCCCCTTGTTGTGCCACCTGCTTGAGCAGGAGATTGGATTTAGACGGTCTCAAGAGGTCCCTTCCAATCTCAATGATTGTGTAAAAATGCTGACCAGTGATGGAGCAGAAAGAAAAAGGATTTTTTCTCTTGACAGTCAAGTACAATGTATTGTGAATTGTCAGATATGTGGTAGAGAATTTTGTGGTTATGGTTCAGATCATGGTAGTGTTTTAGATTGTACGTAGAGGAATTATTCTTATCTTCTGCTCATTTGGCAGGATTTTCTGAATATTGGATTATTCAATCAAAAATACACTATACATATAATAAAAACCAGATCAAGATTATAGTTACGCATGGTAGAATTTATTAGAACATAAATGCAGAAATTATCATCCTTGTTTTGCATATTTATGATAATGTTCCTCTCTTCCTCTTTGTTCTTTGATTTCTGACATTGTTAAGAAAAATACTTACGGGTTTTTTTTTTTGTTTTTCAAAATTTTGTATTGGAGGTCTGGATTTTAACTGTAACTTTTTGTATAGCTGTAGACAGAATTGTTTCTGTTGTAGCTTCTGTACCAAAGGAGACTTAAATGTGAATTTGCTGCTTTTTTCCTTTTTTAATCTTTCTTTACTTTGGCCACGTAAATTCTTTTCTCCATTTGTTCAACAGTTGAAAAAGGACAGGTATACCTCTTGTTTTTCTTAATATAATTCAATGAGATTTGTGCTATAAAGATGTTTTATGTTGAAACAACTTCTATTTCAATTACAAAACTGGCTAATTCTAATTGTCAGTGCTCTGTGTTGAACCCAGTTGAAAAGTTTTCTTTATATGAGGTACCCGTGTGTACCAATTTTCTTTTTCTCAAAGTAGTTTTTGTCAAAAGAGTAACTGAGATGATTTAGATAAAAGCATAAGAAATAGGTTTGATTCATTTATGTGCTGAGCAGGGAGTTAATTAAAAAAAAATCATTGGATTCTGTGTTTGTATGGAAAAACAAATGACACTCGGAGTGCTTTCTAGAACTAAAACCCTCTTATCTGTGGTTTTGTATTAGTACAAAGCTAGAACAAAATACCCATCCACTTAATAATTTATAACTTATTTTGTTCTTAGTATGTCTAACACAAAGATGTCCCAGTCCCCTTTGGAGATTTACTAATAACTACTTCAATTATTGGGGTTTTTGGGGTTAAAATCTACCTTACGGAATAATGTTATGGTCAAACTAGTAATGAGTAGTAATGTTGTAATTGAGGAATTTAGCTTGCACAGTAATGCTCTTTCGCTCTTGTCCGTTCCTGGGTGATTATTTCCCTGAACCTCAGAAAATGGGAACATAATTTGTGCAGCAGCTGTTACCTATTTCTGGTTCAGATTCCAGGTAGCTAGCCACGGTACATCAGCTACATTTATTTGGAATGCCATGGTATTCTTCTTTGCATCTTTAGGAAGTCCTTGTTGCTGGATCTCCTGTAAAGCTGGAACAGAGCTGAACTCATGTCCTTCATAGTGTCCTTCTCTTCCTCCATTTTTTTTGTCATGTCCTGTTTTTGTAATTTGGACCATTTTGATACAAAGAAATCTGAGTGAGCAGATTGTTACTAACAAGGATTCTTTCGGACATTAAGAATCTGTTACTTGCTTTGTAGGATTGAATGCTTAAAGGAGGAATCTTACTTTTATTTTTCTCTAAAGTAGTTGTCTTACCCATAGCACTTTCTCCTGAAGTAAAGAATATTTTTGCATGTATGAACAGAGACAGGGATGGTCCTTTCATATGCTCAAAATCCATATCCAGCGTTGTGTAAGCACAGATTGTAAGGGCATAGGTGAAAGCAAGGCATCGTTTTATATACAGCTTCTGCTTGTCTTTTTTTCAAGTATTTTGTTACTCTTACCATTCCTCGATTTCGGGTGGTTTATAAGTCTGAAAGTATTCTCTGATTTACAAATATTCTGGTTTTAGTAGCCAGGAGGAAATACTATCATATAGCTAAAGTCTCTTAAGTGTTTCCTTCCTCACTGTACTGGGACAAATATTTTTTATTTAATTGTGCTGCAGATTAATTCTGAAAATCCTGTGCAGAGTGAATGTTGGCTTAAGGTCTTTCTTCCTCTGCAAGTTTCTTTAGAGTTCTGAATGTGTTTAGAGCTAAACCTTGTGGAAGAGTATGGTGCACACAGTGGAAGTGGGGTGACTTGCGGATCATACTTTGCACTCCAGAAAAAGCTTTAGTTGCTTGTTCTATTATTACTGACATTTTCAGTAGTTGCATATATTTTATTTCTGCATAACTAGTGCAGAATAAGGAGAGAGAAGGCAAAGATTTTTGGGAATAGATTAAGACACCTTGGGGCACTGAAGTCATGGGCATTTTTTGAGAAAGAAGCTGAGTGTCATTCCCAGCTTCAGTTTGTGAGTGGGATTTGCACTGACAGGGGTTCCTTGGGTTGGGTTCCTGTGCCCACTGCAGTTAACTTTGTTTTGCTGTTCCAGGTTAACCTGTTTATTCTGCTGTCTATGATCTGTGTTCTGCTGAACTTGACTGGATTAATACTAGGATGTCAAGGCATTCAATTTGTGTCTGGGGTACCCAGATGCGATTTGGTGAGCGCACATACTGATTTACACTGATTTCTTCTCATTATGGCATATTAGCTTGCTGTGCTGAGATCACAAAATATCCTGATGTAGAGTTGCAAGTAATTTAAGAACTAGCATAAAGGATTTTTGTAGTAATGTAACAAATATAAACTGTTGGAAAAAGCCTGAGTAATGGTAGGTAATGGTGAGCTACCTACAAAATGTTCAGTCTGTTGTAATCTGTGGATGGGATTGTTCTTCCTGTTTTGCCTCACCTGGTGAGGACCATTTGTGTTTACACCTTACAGCAGAAGATGTGAGGAAAAAAATAAGGTAGATCAAATAATTCTAGCTTTTCAGAGCACTTCTACTTGAGGAAGAAGCAATCTGTACAAGACAGGGCAGAATGCAAAAGATTTTTTTCAAGTGGCTGTTATGAGGAATAGAAGAATCACTATTTATGAACTGGAAACTGTGGAATAATTGAAATTTAAGGATACGATACAGGGTCACTTAGTGATGAAGATGGTTGTGTGTAAAAGCTTAAAGAACTTTGTGGGTTAATGGAAAGATCTTTGAATATCTGTTTTCTTTCATTTATTGCTTCAGGAAAGCTATTGTTGGTTCCTTGGCAGGCCAGTAGGTGTACTGCAGTGATACTCTGAGATTATAAACCCTCGACAATCAAGATTCACCCAGTATCACTGTACCAAAGCCACACTGAGAATTAATAATGATATTGCAGATGAGGTGGTCAAATGTTGCCGGAGTTTCTGAGCTGTCTGTGGTTGGAAGTAAAGAGTACAGTAAAAAGACATTCCTGAAATCATTAATTATTTTGTAGGGTGGCTTCTGTAGATGGAAGAGTTTCAACATTGTGACTCTAGAGTTTGACAGCTAAAACCCCAATTATTTATAGATATGGAAACATTGAATTTCGACTTTGAAAATGAAGATGACAAGATTAATTTGAAAGTGGAAGTCACAAACAACAGTGGTGTGCAGATATAGCTGTTAACGATTTGACCTGGTTGAAATGATAGTTGTGGGTTTCATTCCATCCATAGGAGTGCAAGATATATTCATGAACCAAAGAAAATGCGTACAGTTCATATAGAGTGGTTTACACAACAGGCAGAGAAATAATTTCTAGGCTGCTATTCATTGGAAGGAGCATAGGTAATAAAATTGCCTAGTAATCAGTGCAACTTTGATTACAACAATATACTAACAATTGTAAATGTGTTAATGCATTAACCTCAATGCTTTCTCTCAAATAAGAAGTGTATATAATACAGCTTTATAATGCAGGAATCATTGGCATTACCAAACTGTTCAATTATATGATCCTATATTTCTAGTCTGCTCTGTGGTCATGGGTTTAGTTTAAGACATAAGTTCTATACTATACAGGTAAAAATATTGCATAAACCAAATTAAAAGTAGAGTTTTGTTTCTTAAAGATGGATATGGATGAAAACAAGATTTGTTTCTGCTGTGAAGAACTTCATCTCACTGAATGCACAGAAGTAGAGGCTGTACTGAAGCTATACCATATGAAGTCATGCAGTACTGCTCACCTTCTTCTCAAGGTACCCTGCACACACAGCAGTAGGACTGCTTTTATAGTGTCCATGCTCGTGCAGCAGTGCAGAGCTGAAGTGATTGCTGTGTTTACTGGGGAAAATTCTGTTATTTTTCTGGTCTTCCACTAGTCAGAAGTGGTCACTAGTCTTCCACTAGTCTTCCACTCTTCGTGGTTCTGTAACACGTAGAGAGTTTTTTTCGTGTCTGGGTTTTGACCAGTGCATTGCTGAGCCAATAAGCAGTTCTTGCCCCTTTTTTTTGTTTAGTGCAACCAAAACTACAGTTGAATCCAGACAAGATTACAGGGGTAAATATGATGTAAATTTTAGCTAATGCTTTGATGCCTTCATTGGTCTTTTGCACTTCTCAGCCTTTCTTGGCTTACAAACTGCTAAAATAAGACTCCCAACCAGCACCATCTTCAAATATAAAAGAGCTTTGACATTTCTTTAACGGTGATCATGTTGAATCTGGATTTCCCACGGAGAAGTTATGAGGAAGTTTATAAATCTTGGACAAACAGATGGATAAATCATATCTGAGCTGTATTAAACCCTTCTGAATCTCTCTGTCAGGACAATAAATAGTGTAAAACAAGTTTTTGCAAATTACTCTAGTCTTGAAGATTGTGCTGAAGACTTAATTCCATACATTTCTGAGAAGTAATTGCCATGGTCATCCCTGTGTTTTCTCTATTTGTTTTTATTATTATTATTATTATTATTATTATTATTATTATTATTATTAGTGTTTTGACATTTACAAATACCATAATTAAATTTTTTAATTTCAATAATCTTCATGTTCTTCAGAAAATTCTCTTAGCTCTTAGTATCCTGAATGCTGTCACCACCACAGTGTGCTTCTTAGCGGCTGCCCTGCATTACTTACAGATATTTGCATCAAGAAGATCCTACATAGTAAGTGAGCACAAGGCGTTGCCTGCCATAAAGAGTGGTGCAAATAGTATTAATAGATTACACAGTTCAGCAGTATTTATAGCTCAGAAGGGTTTTAACAGAAGTTTTGTTTAATTAGGACGAATCTCAGATTGAAGACCAAGAGAGCATTTTGGATCCTGATGAATTTGTCCCTCCTGTCCCACCTCCCTCCTATTTTGCAACTTTTAATTCTTGTACTCCACAAACAAGTAACAGGTAAAACTGTACACTCTCTTCCTTTCTCTTGGTGTCTTTTGAAACACTGCCTAATCTTTTTTTTAAGACTGTTTTCTCTGGTGAAAAAAGTTTGTGATTTTAGGGAGATTGAAAAAAAAAAGAAAGATGAAAAAGCACATTAGTTTGAAGACAGCATAAGTACAGTGTGGGTAAGGGTTAAAGTTTTGTGGTTTAGATTCTGTAGGAACTATTTCTGGGTAAGGGAAATACTGCTGCTTGACACAGCTGAAAACATACACACAGCTGTCAGGAGCAGGTCTGGGCAGCAATGGGAAGCCAGACACAGCCAGAGACCCAGAATGGTGTTCTTCCATGGACCTTCCTGCCAGAGCCATTCCCCTTCTCCCTCTTTGGCTGGTAGGGCTGACTGAAGGGTATGTTTTGACTGCACTGCCTGGCCGAGTAATCCCTTACCCTGCAGGTGGCTATACGCTCTTCAAAGTAACTTGCAGGTTGGCTTTATGACTCAGGTGGGGCTGCATTGTTCTGTTCTGAGCATACAATATTTATACATAAAGTATTGCAGTGCTCAAGCAGACTGCATGACTCTTGTTTAAAATTCCTCCTTTTTGCAATGTGCAGGACTGTTTGGTTTATTTCACTGTCTCATCAGGAATAGCATGCATGGCTTTCAAGACTATGTGTTCCTGGCAGAGGTAATTACAGATCCTGGGATTGCCTAGAAAATGATAACATGGCACAACAATATGTTTTACAATGAATAGGTCCTCTGAAACACCAGAGACTGTAGTTGAATTCAAAATATTACTAAAAGCCTCCTGTGTAAGTCTTGGTTCAAGCTGCTGATAAGAACAGAATGGAATGTGTAATGATCTCTTTGGAAAAATAATTATTTATTTAAACATGCTTTTCAGAGTTCCCCTGCTTTAAAATGGACCAGTTGTTCCTTGTCTAGCATGTCATTCTAGACGGTTATCTCTTGCCCAGCAGCAGTGTTTCTTCTTCTTCTTTTTTTTTTTTTTTTCCACTCTGTAACACTGTGCAATAATACATTAAATACTTATGTTTTGGCACAAACTTGAGAGCGAATTTGTTGGAGAACACAAGGTTTTAAAAATATGACTAGGTTGTAGCTNTTTAAGACATAAGTTCTATACTATACAGGTAAAAATATTGCATAAACCAAATTAAAAGTAGAGTTTTGTTTCTTAAAGATGGATATGGATGAAAACAAGATTTGTTTCTGCTGTGAAGAACTTCATCTCACTGAATGCACAGAAGTAGAGGCTGTACTGAAGCTATACCATATGAAGTCATGCAGTACTGCTCACCTTCTTCTCAAGGTACCCTGCACACACAGCAGTAGGACTGCTTTTATAGTGTCCATGCTCGTGCAGCAGTGCAGAGCTGAAGTGATTGCTGTGTTTACTGGGGAAAATTCTGTTATTTTTCTGGTCTTCCACTAGTCAGAAGTGGTCACTAGTCTTCCACTAGTCTTCCACTCTTCGTGGTTCTGTAACACGTAGAGAGTTTTTTTCGTGTCTGGGTTTTGACCAGTGCATTGCTGAGCCAATAAGCAGTTCTTGCCCCTTTTTTTTGTTTAGTGCAACCAAAACTACAGTTGAATCCAGACAAGATTACAGGGGTAAATATGATGTAAATTTTAGCTAATGCTTTGATGCCTTCATTGGTCTTTTGCACTTCTCAGCCTTTCTTGGCTTACAAACTGCTAAAATAAGACTCCCAACCAGCACCATCTTCAAATATAAAAGAGCTTTGACATTTCTTTAACGGTGATCATGTTGAATCTGGATTTCCCACGGAGAAGTTATGAGGAAGTTTATAAATCTTGGACAAACAGATGGATAAATCATATCTGAGCTGTATTAAACCCTTCTGGATCTCTCTGTCAGGACAATAAATAGTGTAAAACAAGTTTTTGCAAATTACTCTAGTCTTGAAGATTGTGCTGAAGACTTAATTCCATACATTTCTGAGAAGTAATTGCCATGGTCATCCCTGTGTTTTCTCTATTTGTTTTTATTATTATTATTATTATTATTATTATTATTATTATTATTATTAGTGTTTTGACATTTACAAATACCATAATTAAATTTTTTAATTTCAATAATCTTCATGTTCTTCAGAAAATTCTCTTAGCTCTTAGTATCCTGAATGCTGTCACCACCACAGTGTGCTTNCTGTTTTCTCTGGTGAAAAAAGTTTGTGATTTTAGGGAGATTGAAAAAAAAAAGAAAGATGAAAAAGCACATTAGTTTGAAGACAGCATAAGTACAGTGTGGGTAAGGGTTAAAGTTTTGTGGTTTAGATTCTGTAGGAACTATTTCTGGGTAAGGGAAATACTGCTGCTTGACACAGCTGAAAACATACACACAGCTGTCAGGAGCAGGTCTGGGCAGCAATGGGAAGCCAGACACAGCCAGAGACCCAGAATGGTGTTCTTCCATGGACCTTCCTGCCAGAGCCATTCCCCTTCTCCCTCTTTGGCTGGTAGGGCTGACTGAAGGGTATGTTTTGACTGCACTGCCTGGCCGAGTAATCCCTTACCCTGCAGGTGGCTATACGCTCTTCAAAGTAACTTGCAGGTTGGCTTTATGACTCAGGTGGGGCTGCATTGTTCTGTTCTGAGCATACAATATTTATACATAAAGTATTGCAGTGCTCAAGCAGACTGCATGACTCTTGTTTAAAATTCCTCCTTTTTGCAATGTGCAGGACTGTTTGGTTTATTTCACTGTCTCATCAGGAATAGCATGCATGGCTTTCAAGACTATGTGTTCCTGGCAGAGGTAATTACAGATCCTGGGATTGCCTAGAAAATGATAACATGGCACAACAATATGTTTTACAATGAATAGGTCCTCTGAAACACCAGAGACTGTAGTTGAATTCAAAATATTACTAAAAGCCTCCTGTGTAAGTCTTGGTTCAAGCTGCTGATAAGAACAGAATGGAATGTGTAATGATCTCTTTGGAAAAATAATTATTTATTTAAACATGCTTTTCAGAGTTCCCCTGCTTTAAAATGGACCAGTTGTTCCTTGTCTAGCATGTCATTCTAGACGGTTATCTCTTGCCCAGCAGCAGTGTTTCTTCTTCTTCTTTTTTTTTTTTTTTTCCCAGCACAGGAGGAGCTGCTGAACAGTACTTAAGGCTTCTGTAGTCTAAAATTGAGTAGCTACCTTGCCTGTGGCTATGTTAAAACTTGTTGATAGTAACACGTAAGTGAAGATGACATCTTTCTGAAGTCAGGCTACTTGTTTCAGGGTGTTCTGGGTAGTTATACAGCAGTGGAGAAGTTAAAGCAACAGACAGGCATAATTTCTGTTTTTGGAAGATGAGTAATTATGACTCAGCCCAGGCTGGATCCTGCAAAGTGGCTGAGATGGGATGTGTCCATTTCTCAGTCAGCCTCCCCACACTTCTTTCTCCCAGACTGTATCCTGAACTCTGTGTAGCACCTGTGCCCTGGCTTTCTGTGTTGAGCTCCCTGGTCCCTGCATCCCAACCTTTATGTGCAGGGGGATATGGCAGGAACCACATCCAGGGAGGTGAGCCCCCACCTGCAACCTCCAAGACTGATACATGCCCTGAAAAGGGAAACACTACAGTCATCAACACTGGTGCCAAGGGCATGTTTGGAGTGGGTAGGCATTCTCTGCCACTCTTTAAATTGAAAAGTCAGAGACCCAACTATCAAAGCCAATTGGTTTGCTTTTTTGCTCATGGGAAACCTTTACATTTGTCTTATTTAATGGCAGGCGAAGCCCAAATTAGCACTACAAGTGTCTGGTCAATTCCCACCTCTACTCTTCTTATTTCATACATTAAAAAAATAGCAATTGTATTATTTTTCAGGACTGGCACAACATAAACAGTTAGAGCTGAGTTTCCAGGTGAAAAACAAACGCAAAGTTTGCCAGGAGTTGGACTTTGTTCCTTGTGGGTCCCTTCCAACTCAGGATATTCTGTGATTCTGTGGAAGTGTCACAAGATACATACATCTAAGGGAGGAGGCGATGCATGTGCAGCAGCAAGCTGATTGCCTGGGGCCTGGAAATCCACCTCAGTTCAGTTTAAAGTATTGTTGGGGTACATCCTGGAAATTACTTTTGTAATTAAGGGACTCAAGGGAAGGCTTTTCTAGTTGCATGTTCTGTAATAAGTTTTAGCATAATTGTTGGACACAGCATTAATTGCCAAGGTGTGACTGAGCTGGCTAGGCCAGATCAGGCTTGTTTAAAAACAAAACTAAGATTCAAAGTGTATATAATTTTGTGGCTTATATTGAATGTAAGTTCAGCATGAACATACTAGGAAAATGTGAAGAAGTAGTGTCAATGTAACATCGGTCTCCATCGTACTCCAAGATTATTCTGACGCCTTTTGAAACAGATGAAATAGATGGTAATTAAAAACTAATTTATCCTGTTTTATTTTCCCCTTTTTTAAGGCCAAAAAAGACAGTGACCAGCTATCAAAATACCTTCTTTCCTTCCCTCAGATTTCTCCATGCATTATCTCCATTGCCTTCAAAGGAGCCTTTCCTAAGAGGGCTTCCAGGTTCTCATTTTGAAAGTTTTATTCTTTTCCTGTCTGTGCATGCAGTCTTCCATAGGTATTTCCATCATTCTACCCTTTCCTCTGAGCTTGTGAGAAAAAAACTTTCACAGTCATCTTTGTTCCCTTCAGCCGGTGTCCAGAGAAGCCCTAGATTCTGGGAGGAAGGACTTGCATTCACTAGTGAAATCCGTAAACTTGACCAAAGTCCAGAGGGCAAAGTGTGGGTCTCTGTGTGTTGCTTGAGGTTCCTGCTCAGCACCAAATCAGCAACTAAAACGTTAAAAAGACCCCAAACAAACCAGAGAAGAATTGAGACACTTTGAGTCACAGACTTCTCTGAGGATTGTGTGGGCAAGGTCTTCTTGCCAGTTCTGCTGTTGACCACCACACTTTGTTACAGTGTTCCTGGGGTAGTGTAAATACATGTTCATCAAAATTAAGGTTTCTCAAGGCATTGTTCTGTTTTCTTCCTTCTCAGAGCTATCTCCTAAGAGAAGGATGTTGCAGCAAAATGTCTTTGGGATTTCTGCTGTGTTTAAGGTTTCAGAGAGCTCTTTGGAAACTGAGGAGTAAGGTCAGCCATGAGGTGCATTTGCCTTATGCAAGCATTTGTGAATCAATCAACCGTAATATTCCTGCATCATCACAAAAACAGCCTTTACTTTGAATCTGGCTTTTTCTGTGCAGCTGTATCTGAACATAAAACACCAGATCAGAAGTGTCTTGAATTTAGGTTATAATTAAGAACTCAGTGGTTCACATAACTCAGAGCTCGGCTGTCACATTTTGAGTGACAACCTGTATTTTAATCTTTTGTAACAAAACTGAATCTCTGAAGTAAAACTGAAATGGGTTCCTAGGCCCAGTACTGCCCAAAGATGTTTGAACTCTGGGGAACACACTGGAGAGGCATGTCCTAAGGGGCAGTTCCCTGCCATCTTCTGAGACAATGTCTTGCAGATCTTGGCGAGTCCATTATCTGTGACTTAGATCCCAACATCTGAACTGGTGCAGGAAAGCCAGTGGAGTTTGATAGCAGAAGATGTTTTTCTGCAGCTAGAAAGCCTTACTGACAGATTTGCTCCGTGTTATTTATTGCAGCACACTTGTCTCTGACATGATTTCACTGCCCTATATTTATGGAACGCGAATCAAAGGGGTTGAAGTGTTCTGCCGTCTGGACCCACCTCCACCCTATGAACCTGCATGGAGCTCAAACAGCTCTGAGCAGGTATGGGCCACAGGAGTTTAAAGTCTGATTTGGTTTTTTTCCATGTGAGGGAGAGGTTGCAGTGAAGCATGGTAAATGTAAGGAGAATACATTTGATTACAAATGTAAATTTCACCAAAGAGTTTAATTAATCACTTACCTCCAGAACTGAAAAGTTTTCTCCAGTTGGAAAACTGCCCAGGCATGGGAGAAGAAGCAAAAAGCAATGCGGAGCACAGCTGATGCTAGTTATTCGAAAAGGCTTCCTTGCTTTACTTCACTTATGTACCTGCACGCCTCCCATGGGGGACTAGGTCAGGGTTTTGCCATCATTGGTGATCCCTTCTTACTGGTGTTTTCAAAAGATGCGTACATTTTCCCAGAAAATACTGTATAGGATAACACTGGCTGACCTGGATGATGAACATGAATATTAGACATTCACTGGCCATGATTTTGCTGTGGAATTAAACTCATATCACACAGTCTCTGTGCAGTTAAAAAAAGTGTTCCATGTCTAAGGTGGATGTTGCAGTTCTTAGGGAAATGCCAGAGAAAGATGGTGACTTGTGATTTTTCAACTTTTGCATTTTATTCCAGGGAGGTGCACTTCAAATAAATGGCATGGAAGATGTTGCTTCAGGGGAAGTAAGTGACAGGCAGTCCTCTCAAGGTAAAAAGTACATTTTAAAGATTGTTTTACAGTGTTTTATCCAACACATACAACTTAATGTAGCAGCAGCATTATCAGTTCTTTGAAAGACAGCCACCATACTGCAAGCCAGAGATACAGAATCATGATTGTTTTGGGCAGTGGGAACAAGGATTAATATTGAAAATGTTTGCAAGTATAAAAAGTTGTTTTCACATAAGATACGAAAAGAAACATATGTTTTCTTTTTAGTAACCTACAATCAGTTTTTGACACTATATCCATATGTTGCAAGAAAAGATGTCCAGCTCCAGTCCTTCCACTTGTTTAGTGTATGTGATGTTGCCTGTTAACATTTTGCTGCTGGTAAAACCAGGAAAAGGATAGAATAATGCTACACTGTGTGGAGCTAAACTGGGAATTACTCCGTTATCCAGCCTGGACTGGAGGAATTACTAAATAGTTTCTGCATCCTGGTACAGGAGATAGCTAAACTACTCTTAGACACCACATCAAGATTTGCTCTGCACTGTTTTAGAAAACAATGCCTATGGTCCCCAGTTGTTTTTAGCCTTATGTTTGTTGCAATGTGTGCTTGTGGTTAAACATTATTAGCTTCCAGCTTTTTCAGTACAGCCCATGAAAATGTGTTCCAATTTTTGTTTGAACTTGGCCATTATGGCAAGATTATCTCGTGCGCAATATTCACACCACAAGAGAGTGAAGGCTGGGGCCAGGGGGAAGCCTGAAATTATTATTATTATTATTATTATTATTATTTTTTTAAATAAAAACTTTATTTGATTGTGGCCTGTCTTCTCGCAACCTACTTATCAAGCAATAAAAAAACTTTGGTTTGAACTGCATCAATTGAAATTGTTCCTATTACGTGGAGTCAGGGGAAAAAAGAGTTTGCGCAAAATCAGACTTGAGCCAAATGTCAACTCTGTCAAAGTCCCCTTAAACTCTGAAAGTCTGCCTGAAACTTCTGAAAACAAGCATTTGGATGCTTCTGGTGTCTTACTAGCTGTGATAACCAGAATGAAACCTTTTGCTACAGCTCTTCTGGATTTCTTTCTCAAAGCTTTCTCACTGGTAAAAATTCTGTTGCTTTCTCTGAGCTTCTTGAGGTCAAACAAAAATAGGTTATCAAACACAAGGGTACATGGTGACTTACTTAAAATTATGAGAAAGCGAAACAGGAGAAAAATACCATAGGAAATGCACCTGCAGTGAAGGGCAGTCAGGAAAGTCTCTCTTCTGTTTTGTTTTGTTTTGTTTTAAAAAAGGCTCTGATGAGACATTGTTTGAGGCATTTATATTTAAAAACTTCTTTGCAAGAATTAGACCTACCTGAGCCTGTATGGCAAAGTGTACCCTCCTCTCCATCACCTTAACTGGTTTGTCCAGTATTTTTTTTTAATAAAGAGATCTGTAAATAGACATTTAATTATCAGCCTGCCTCTTAAATTCAGATAAAAAAAAGAAAGTAAGCCTCTTTAGAAAGAAAATTAACACTGCTTCTTCCAGATGCCAAGGCTCCCTAGAATTTAAGAAAAATAAATAAACTGAGTGGTATCACTTCTGTTATTTAAATCTGGGGAGGTGTACTGCATCTGGCTGGAATGGAGTTAATTTTCTTCATAGCAGCCTATGATGCTGGTTTGGATTTGTGACCTGGGGGGAGTTTTCCAGCATTGTCATTGTTCAGGGATTGGCTGGGCACCAGCCAGCTAGTGGTGGATGATTGATTTTGCATCACTTGTTTTCCTCTGAGTTTGCTGAGGTTTTTTCTCCCCACCTCACTCCGGCTGTCCTTATCTCAGCCCATTAGTTCTGCCAGTTTTGTCCTTCCAATTCTCCTCCCCATATCACTGGGGAAGAGTGAGTGACTGTGAGGGACTGAGCTGCCTGCTGGGCACACAGCAGGAGGGAAATACACAATGGGGGCTTATGTTGGAATTGTGGCAGAGGAAGTCTGTGGGCTGTCTCAGCTGGTGCAGTGTAGCAGTCTATAAATAAAACTTGAACTTTCAGTTTATGCTGGCAGGCTGTCATGCCAGGGCATTTGTGTGTGATGCTGCGATTCCCTTGGCATCATCACGGCTGATCAACTGAGCATAGTTCCCAACAGGAGTTAAAACTGCGCACTACTCTGCCAGCAGAGCAAGGGGAATCCTGACTGCTGGCTGCAGGAGGAGCTCTAAGCTTCTTTATGCCAGCTAAAATTGTTTTACTGACTTCATAATCACTCCTGTCAAGCAGAATGGGACTTTCCCTGCTGACTGAGGTAGGCAGGCATGCACATGTTGCCTTTCCCTGGTCATAAAATTAAGAACCAAACACGGTTTAAGGGAAAAGGGGTTTTTACTTCGGTATTTACTTAAGGATCCTTAAGGTGCACCGCTTCATCCAGGTGGAATGCTCCGAAATGCACACCAAAATGCACACGCACAATAGATCGTGTATACAATTTATAGGCCTTGCAAATTAGCATATCTATCAAAGATTCCCCAATGAGAGGCTCAAATGAGCCCCCCATCCCGAGGAACCCCCCCGGACGGGCTTACCTTAGTTTACAGGATGTTCTAGGGAAGACCTGTGTTTCTCAGGATAGCATAGGGCTTTCTGGCCTCCAACTGCGAGGCCTCCAGGATGTTTGGTCTCCTGGCTTAACAGAATATTGGGCCTAAGCTAAGTTACCAGACTTAAGGAATTACAAGTATGCATGCTAAAAGCACTGGGGATACATAAAAGCTATATAAAAGGGTATATAAAAACTATATAAAAGAGGCAGAAAATGATCATGGTATCACAACCTTTTGCTGGTGGCAGGAAATACTTGGTAGATGCTCCGTATCATCACAAACTAGGTGAATGCATTTCCAGTACACACCACCTTAAGACAATTATGTCTCTGAAACACTGATACTATTAAGAAAAATGACATCTCAAACATTAACATTATTAAGAATTATCATAAGATTATGAAATCAGTTCATTCATCTGTTCAGAATTTAAAAAAAAATATCAAACAAACAACTTCTCCAAAGTAACACACCAAGTGTGTGCAGCATTTTACGTAGAACTGTTGCCTGTGGAAAGGACTCACACTGGAAAAATTCCTGGGGAACTGCCTCCTGTGGGAGGGACCCCATGCTGGAGCAGAGGAAGGACCCCTCTCCCTGAGCAGCAGCAGAACCAACGTGTCATGAACTAACCATAACCCACATTCCTGCGCTGCTGCAGAGCAGCAGATAGAGCCCAGGGGAGGGTTGGGGAAGGTGTTTTTAAGATTTGTTTTACTTCTCATTATCCTGCTCGTTTTTGATAAATTCAGCTAACATCCCCGAGCTGAGTCTGTTTTGCCCGTGATGGTAATTGATGAGTGATCTCTCCCTGTCCGTATTTCAAGTCATGAGCCCTTCATTATATTTTTTCTCCTCTGTCCAGTTGCAGAGGGGAGTGATGGAGTGGCTGTGGTGGGTGCCTGCCATCGAGCCAGAGGCAACCCACTACAAATTTTTTAACTCCTGCATGAGCAAGAAAATTGTTTTCTGTAATACGCCAGGTGCCACCACATGGAGGTACAGAACCAAGCTTAGTGAGAAATGCACAGAGCTTCATCCTGTCCTGTTCATTAAATTGCAGCATATAATTTCGCTCTTAGGAAAAGGAGGAGTGGGAAGGATATAACATATTGCAAGAATCCAGGAAAATATTTAAGTAAAGATTTTAATTCCTTTTTAGGGACTGGTGACTGATTTACAAGCTACCTAATTGCAAAAGGTGACCGACCTCTCTGACCATATGCTGTCATATCTTGGTACAGCTGCTTATAAGCAGGAGGATTTGAGGCTCTGTGAGATTCAGTTTTTCTCCAGTAGAGCTGTAGTTACCTTCTCTCTGGTCAGGTAGTTTAAGGTGATTTTTGTACTAGGCTGAACTAGAGTGTAGTCTTTTGCTACTCCGGTTGCATAAGGCTGAACGGATTTTCGCAAACATTTAAATAGGGTTTAGACCAGTGTTACTGTTCAGTATATGTGGGTCTGTGCGTACATACCTGCACCTCTAGACTTTTGTGTCCAGTCATTACAGATTTGCAGGTGGGATGGGGAAAAAATATCAGTGTCTAATAACAGCTTCTACATATTTATTTTATTTTGACTATTTTTACTTTTCTGTTCCCGATTATTCAGCTGAAGAAATTCAGGAGACTTCCAGCAGAGTGAGCCTTTCCCCTTCAAATGCCAGCTGTGTGCCTGCAGGAGTGAACAGCAGAGCCTTCAATCCCTTGCGGAAACGATCTAAAAGTGACCCTGTGCTTCTGCACTGCCAGCTGCCTCAAGGTGACTCCCTTTTCTCTGTCAGTGATTGTGTAATGGTTCTTTAAAAGAACACTCTTCAGAAGTTTCGTACCTTGAACCTAGTACCTGCAGAAATCAGCTGCTGTCTCCCAACAGAGCACCTACATTACAGTAGTTTGTGCTTTGCCAAGCCTTCTCCTTAGGCCTAACTCCTTAGTCTTGCTGCTCTTTAGGTTTTCACATCTAGGAACAGGGTCTGTAGCCAGGCGTCGGTAGGAAGGAGGGGTGGTGGAAAATGCGGAGGGAGAGCACACAGGATTTCTCAGTGCACTGACATCTAAAATCTTACATGTCAGTGTGAGCCATTTAAAGCAAAATTGGCTTGGGGATTTGGTATTAGCCTATAAATTTGCTCCCCTTTACTCACTCCTCATACCATCAAAAAAAAAAGCCCAAAAACTCAACACAACCCATGGTTGAGAGTCGATGAAACGGCTTTGGTGTCAGTGATCTAATTCTGTTGCTGTGGGAAAGCCGCTAATGTGACTACAGAGTCTGTGGTACTGCCGGCAGTCTTGAGAAACACACCAGTCAGGGGTCTTGAAGTTTTCGCTAGAGGATACTGGAATTCCCACAGTAGTTGCTGATACATTCTAGCACTCAAAATGTAAGTGCCAATGGGGCATGTTAGTAACAGCCAGTTACTCTGGATATTGGGAGCATGCCTATGTGGATTACACTTGCTGTTTTTGTGGAATGTTTTCATGGCCCTGCTGTATCATGTACTTTCTCTTCTCCTCTTACCAGCTTGCACCACAGCAGCCCAGAGAATCTGCTGCTGAAGCAATAGTTACATGACACAGAGCCTATTCACAGCTGTGAAAGCAGGGTGTTTCTGCTGTAGAGAGGCTCCATGTCAGAAGCATTTGGAAGCTTTAGGCTCGATGTTAGTGAGGTTAGGTCTGTTCAGCAGCAGATCTGAGAGTTAGTAATGAGTGCTGCAGAAAGGGAGCTCACTGCAACAATGGAAGTTGCTCTTCTTGCTGGGAAGTTTTGCATCTCTTCCTGGCATTTTTTGATGTGAAGCCAACATTAAAGTGCTTCTTGAACAATCTGTAGGTGCAGTTTTGTTTCTTTTAGTTTTTTTTTTCCTTTTAGTGGGGTCAGTATTGTTTACACCAAAGGAGGGAATTTTAATTTTGAAAAATAAATTTGTCATTTCACTGATGAAAGGCAGTGAAATTGATTCTGTATTGCCTTTTGTTTAGTCCTTGCAAGGTAATTTTGAATATTTTGGTATGGGTTTGTTTTCCTTTTTCCACTGAATCTGCATTTTGTAATATTACTAGCTTCCAGCTTGACAGGTAGTTATTTTCAGTATTTTATAACTTCTCATCTTGACTGCTAATAACTAAAAGTCACAAAGAGTTTACGAGAGATCATAAAAGCCTTCTACCTTTATGTTTACGTTAACACTCAACACGCATTTCAGGTCTCTTCAGATCAGAAACAAGAGAAAGGAACCAGTGTACACAAAATGACAAAGAGCTTTCCACAGGGAAAGAGTCCCTCCAGATCCTTTGACATGTGATATGCACTCAACCATAGCAATATATGACTATTTTACAGGTATTTTGTGTAAATCCAATAAAGTGCGCCTTCCATACCACCCTTACCACGCCAGACTGTAGTTTTACATGGTTAAACTGCACTGCATTCTTATTGAATCAGGAGTGAAATCCCCAGAATACTGTGAACCATGTGGATTGTTTGCTTTGTTTCATGTTTGTCTTCAGGGACAGTGCTCAGCTGTGAAACTGCAACACTCAATGACTTAAATCCACTGAATGCTGTCACCCTGCGGAAGAGTTCAAGAGCAAGAGCTTTGAAGGGAAGACCCCAATCTCTGATAGACTATAAGTCTTATATGGACACTAAACAGCGTGTGGCGTGGATCCTTGAGCAGTCCTCCTGCAGCATGAGCCCAGACATACATGACCTGGTGGAAAATATCAAGTCTGTTTTAAAATCAGATGAGAAACACATGGCAGAAGCTGTCACCAGTGCCACTTTCCTTGAGCAGGTAGATTTATCACTTGTATTTATTGGGTGATGTGGAAACTCACTGCCTCTGGTTTGGAAGTATAGGTTTACATTTGCCAGTCTGTGTGTCAGAGTTTTTGGACCAAATTGACTTCCTTCAGTGCTATAGTTTCATGTAGGGAGTGTGTGACAGGCTGTGACATTTCTTGCTCTATCAGCCAGAAGACAGAGTATGTGTGTATTTAAAAACTGAGTCAGTCTTCTGTGGAGGAATCATGAACCGTAAATAACATGACAGCATTTTATACTGAGCGTGGCAGGGGAGAGGGAGAAGATGTTATAAATAAGCATTTGCTATTACAAACCAGAAGGAATGGAGGCTGGCAAGGAAATTTTTGTGTTAACCCACTAGAAGCAAATTTTTTTGTGATTGGCTCCCAGGATAAAAATAAGACCTAGCACTAAAGAAAGAAAAGCAGAAAATAGAAAATACGTGCTCACATTAATGGAATGAATATCCAGAAATTTCAGACACTGCAGACTTCATCAAACAAATGTTTTGGTAACTTACAGACCACTTGGGTAGATGAATTGATTCATGCATAGCACAAGTGATTTGCTATGACAACTGGTTTTGGTTTGGGTTCTCATGCAAAATGCATCAGTGTCATTTAGGCTTTGTAAATAAAGTGGGATTTCCCACCGTAGCCTTCAGGCAACAAAAGTCTTGACAAATTTGACAGAAACAGGAGGAAAAAAGATTCCTTATGCGAATTTAATTTATCACACAGGCCTGAAGGTTATTACAGTTCAGTGGCTTCTGCAAGGAAGCAACATTTAGGTTTCTTCTAAACAATACCAGATATGCCATAGGTTGGACTGAGAGAATTCTTCTGCAGCTTTGAGGGGGAAACCAAACTAACCAACCAAAAACCCCACAAACAACAACATAAGAAAAAATTACCCCATTCTTTTTCCCAACTAGGACTGCTTTTTCCATGCCTCCTTGGCAAATTCTAGGGTTTTTATAGCTTTTTAAATTATTCTTTAAACATAACAGACAGCACTAAAACTAGCTTCTTCCTAGTTGGGTAAAAAACTACTTTAATGGAAGAGCCTGAAAACAAAACTGATTAAAACTTTTTTTTTCTTTTTAAAGGCGATGGCACCTGACCAGCAAGGCATGTCATTGCGAGTCTGTGTGTTACCTCTCAGACTGCATCCTGGATTGCTGCACCTGGAGAGCTGTGGTGACCTCAGTACTTTCACCACAGAGGGAGAGCAGCTAGCAGAGAGGAGAAGCCAAAGAGCAGAACATGAACGGCCTCACAGTCTTATTGGTGTTGTCAGGGAAACTGTACTTTGAGCTGGCTTTTTGGTTATTCCTCAGCAGAGCACCTCTGTCAGGCATATACATACTGCAGAGGAACATCATCTCCGGCAAGTGGGTGGATAGATTTGTCAATAATAACCTTCTTTTTTAATACTCTCATGCACAGACTCCAAAGGGGATGATCATTCTACAAAGACTATTAAGCAGATTGCAAGCTGACCTTTTTGGGCTCTCAGTTGCAACTGATCTGCTTGTGAGACATGACTGTGCTGCATCTCTATGATGTTTGGTAACGTGTAGTTGTGGGCTATGATACATCATCATTGGGGAACTGTGAAAAGAAGTATTGCAAAAAGAAGTATAAGCAAAATTTCGGTACTTTGGTTTAAATTAAAATCTCCGATCATAAAATGTGGACCTTCAGATAAGTAAGTTAGTAAACAAATGGTGTACAGGATTCCAAAATTATTCTTTATAAAAGAAGGTTGCTGTGCAGACTGTACTAAAAATAAAAACTGTCTTGAAGAAGTGCTCTTTTGTCTCAGTGAACTTCTCACTTAATGGCAGAACATAATTTTTGTCTTAATGATAGAACAACATCCAAACCCAAAAGCACAGGTGTTTTGCAACAGGAGGTGCTGCCTTGTTACCATCCCAGGAAGAAAGGCACTCTCTGTATAGTCTCATTTAAAATGCTGTTTATTAGAACAGGTGCTATGAAGAAAGAAGTTAGTATAGCTAATTCTATGTTCCTTCAGGTGCTGGGAACCCCATATTCTGCAGCATCAAGCAGAGCACAAGTTATGCAGATCCCATCCATTTTCCCCCTTTAGGTAATTTGAACTAATTAAAAATTTTCATAGAAAACAACTCTATTCATCACTTCTACCGTCAAACGAAAGGGATGTTCACATGGGACCTTACTGCAGCACTTCTAGACAAAGGCATGGACACACAGGTACTGCTGGGTGGTATTTGCCATTTTGAGTACCACTGGGGCTGCCTGCAGGCTCCTTTCTTATAATCAACCATCTAAATGTATCCTGTAGCCAAGGGACATCCCTAGAGGTCCAGATGTAGAAGCAGCACAAAGCAGCATAGCACAGGCCTGGCCCTCCTCAGGTAACAGGCACAAGGATCACCGACTCTTCACATACCATGATTTTAGGTCAGGATTTCCCCATATGCTTCTGCACTGAACATTTATTTAAATTACAGTCCCAGCCCTGTCACTGACACTGCCAGTCCCCACAGGTCACCAGCATCACTTCTTCAGCCTGCAAGGCACTACAGGGTGCTGGAACTGGGCGGGGTGCGGGGGTTCTGCTTGTCCTCTGTGTGGATCCAAACCATTAAAACCCTAAAGGTGAGGGCAAGAAACATGTCCCCTGTGAATACAGCAGATCTGTGAAATGATCTGTGCTGCTAAGATAAAGGCTTATGTTTATCCACTAAAATGCAGAAAAGTTTGTAACACAGAAATTGGTATGTACAACTAATGGTAAGAAGAAACAGGAGAATGGAGGGTGGCACTCAGGGAAACACAGGAAGCAAGCTCAGCCTGTCTGCTGCACTCTTTACCAGGGACTTCATGATTTCTTCAGTCTACCATTTAAGCAAATAAGGTGAAACACTTCATTCTCTTGTGTTGACGGTGTTTGTACTTCATGTTATGAAGAGCCACTAAGTGGCTTCTGAATCAGCTGTGGTGTATATTTAGTATGTAATTTCCGTAGTTTCAAAGTACTCATGACAACCTATGAGGCACAGAAAATCCTATGAAGCCTCACCAGAAGAAACACTCCCTTGATGACTTTTTTTGGTTGACTTTCAAATACTATCATATTCTTCATAATCTCTCATTATACAAATCTTTCTAACCTTAGCACAGGCAGTTCCAGGATTAATTCTTACGGACAGACGTATTACAATTCTACTTTTTATTTATTCAAATGGTATTAGGTCTTTAATAATAAACCATGCTGATGACATTTGAAGGAAAACAGTGATTTCAGAAATTACCCTAAGCGTGAAGAATTTTTATCAAAGCCCCATTTATGAAAAAATCCTATTTAAAGTTATTCAGTCAATGAAATAGTATAGTGGCATTTCACACAGTAAAAACTGGGATGCCAGTTAGATTAGGAATCAGCTTTGTTTAGGAGCACTAGCGTCATGTATTGTCTGAAAAGAATGCTGTTTTAAAAATAAAGTCAACAGCATTGCTTCACACCTGCAGAAACACAGAACTACTCCAGACTAAGTTGCAAAAAAGAACTTCAGACACTTTCCAATTATGTACTCAGCATTGGCAAGTCAGCCTCTAGATCAGTATGAGCAAATTCGCAGCCTTGTCTGAGGTATTTTTGTTTTGTAGTTTATTGTTGCAAATCTTACAGACATTAGCGCTCTGTTAAATAAAGGAATGTAGCACAGTAAATACATCACAACAAAATAACTGGCCAGAAACCCCCTACCCTGTCCCATACAAAGCAAAAAGCCCACTCTTGTCCCCTCTGTCTCCCCCCCAAATCAAACCAGCACAGCTTCATTAGAGAGGTCAGAGACCTGTGGCAGAAAACATCAGAGTAATTACATTCAGTAGATGTGCAATATCAACATTCCAGGCTCACATATATTTATATATATATTTATATTTTTATATAGAGATAATTAAATGTTTACAAAGAACAATATTGTTACAAATACAATACTATGCTTTTCCCAACGCTTTACAATAATTTCTATTCATCCTCTTTACAGAACAATAGTACAACTTCATAGTCTAGGTACGGCGCTAAATATGTACAAGAGATCTCAACCATGTTGCTGTCTTGAGAAATACATTTCTTTTAGAAAAGAAGGAAAGCTAGCAAACTTGGAAATCCAAACTGAGACTCAAACAAGATTCAAAACAAATGTGAAGATTCTCAAAAATAAGAAATACAAGGTATGCTTCATCCTTAATGTAAACACTGAAGAGTTAATTAGACTGTGAAGCAGCAAGGATGAAAGAAAAAGAATTCAGGTCTGTCACTGAAGAAGGAATGTAAACCTTTGAAGGAATGTTCCTTTGCATCTGTTAAAAATCCCCATATCTGATCTATCAAACTGCTGCAACAGTCTAGAGAACAGCCAGCTTTCCCTTTTGAGTTCCATTTTCCTGAAACTCTTTCTGTTTACAGAGCAAAATGGGATTGTTTACAAGACTGTTCTCAGAAGTGTGCACGCACTATGGACCTCTCAGTTTAGAAATCTTATGCGCATACTGTAATTGGAAAAATGAGATTTTTTTGCTAAACTCTGGTCCTGCAAGCATTCATTTGCCTAATGTTAAGCACCTGTTTAAGATGAACAGTAATTTCACAGACTCCTGGCTGCAAGATTTCCAAAGAAACAGTAGTTTCTTCTCTAAATATATTTGCATGTTCAGATCTTCATCATTTCCCAGTGAAGTGAGTTAAAGACCTCACCACATGGGCTAGACAGAACCACAGAAACAAGTGAAGTGGAGGGCATACACACAGCAGGAACCAGGGTAACTGTCTTCAAGAGTTCACTAAGTTTCCTCAGGCAATGTATGGAAAGGCTGCACTGTATATAATCTTCTAAATTGTACATGGTTATATACCATATTTACATTTATTACTATATATACGGAAAGTTCTAGGAAAAAAAGGTTCAAATTACCATAAACCAGGTGTCTACAGTTAAACAATACACTCACAAGCCATTAATTATCTTGTTGCATCACTCAGGCAGCAAAGTTAAGTACTAACCTGGAATACTAACACCGTTCTTTTGTGCAATCTGCTATTCCAGAGCCTTGGATTAAATTATATAACAACAAGAAATGCAGTAAAATCAAGTCATTGTACATTAATTTCAACACTAAAACATATCCCCTTACTACAACAGTTTATGCGCCACTTCATTGTGTCCCTTAAATATCTGCTTCCCACAGAAATACAGTTTATTCTCTAACTTTGATCAGGCTGTGGTTATTCACGATTTTAGAAAGCCAAAAAATGGACCTCTGACAAGAGTGCTCAGTGGTTCTCAGCAGTGTTTGCAGCAAGTGCACATGCACACACCCACTTCCATAAATCCCCATAGCAATGTCTAAGATCATCACTGGACTGCAAGCAACGCTTACATTGCACAGCTTACGTCACAACAAGTGAGAAACAAGTGACTATGAACAACGCCGCATTTGCAAAGCAGAAGTGGTGTGTGGCTGTGTGTTGTCTGCTCTTGTTTTCATGTACTGAGCCTTTCCACCATAGTAAAACACAGCACAAACTGTTTCTTTAAAAGAAATCAACATACCAGCCTGGACTAAACGCATGTTTCAACTTCATTATAAACACCAGTATACAGTCCTGAAAAAAAGTAACTACAGAGAATGTAGAATTCTCTCACTAGGAAGAAAAGCCACTGCTTCTTTTTTATTTTGAACCCTCTTAAAAAAACCAAAGAACCCAACCCAGCCCCCTTTCCCCTTTTGTCTCTAGCATGCAACTTAGAGCTAATCAAATACAAGATTTCATACATCCCTACAGTTTATCATCTTCATACAAGTGCATATAGTACACACATATCTCTTGTAAGTGCCATACATATGGGAAAAAAATCACAAGCTAAATTATATAACAAAATAAATAAGTGTATTCCTGCCTCATCCTTTCCACTGTTACCTATATCATGAACTAAAGAGGAAGTCAATAAAATTAGACAGGTCTTTGGACAAAAATATATGTTAAAACTGGCTCAGAGAACAAAATTACTTAGAACAGTCTGCAGATCTCCTATATTCAAACTTCATAAATAGGAAGCACAATTTTAAAAATGTCTATGTACACTGGCACACATGGCTATGTGCTCCAAAATCAGAATTAAGAGCCTAGAAAAAGTGTAGCTATTCAGCAAATCCCCTCATTATTTATCTTGTGGATATTTAAAGATTCTCCCCCCCCACTTCTTTAACCTCTAAAATCAGGAAGGGACTATAAAAGACAAAGCAGAAGAAAACCAGGAGATAGAAACCTGGGGCCAGAGAGAGGGAGGCAGCTGTAAAAAATGCCTCCCAAATTTCTTAGTGTAAGTAATGCAAGTACAACATGTTTCAGGAACTCATGGAGTATCTTTTGGGGTCCTACTATCACGAAGAACTGATGACAGAGGGGAATTAAAAGGTGTGGATTTGGACAATTCATTTTACAACAGCAGCATTTACTGAGTCTTCATAAGCAGGCGATTCTTCCTGAGGGCAAAACCAATCCTTTTGGTATTCTACTTTCCCCACAGACACAAACCTTTAGTACTGAGCTTAGTGCCAGTGGGAAAATAGGGCAAGAAAAGCAAAGTCACATGCAGGATATCCAAGAGAACACTTTGTACCCTATACTTCTATCTGTTTGGTAAAGACATCTTTCATTCAGCAACATTTAATTTACTCAGTTTATAAAATTATAGCCACAAAAATAAAATTGCTTATGTAGCGTGAAATAGAGCCATCTGTGAATATTGCTGTAAACTACGCTGCTGTTGTTTACCTGTTTCACATGTGGAGCTGTATGAAGTTTCACTTGTAAAAAGATGCAGCCAAAATAGTTCCACAGATATATTTTACCCCTTACCAAAATGCAGGAAAATTGTGGGAAGAAGAGGAAAAAGGGATGGAGGAGAGAGCAACAGTGTATTTGTGTCTGTGAAGGGGGAGAGAGAAAGAAATGTCTCTGCAGACACAGAAATGAAGCACTAGAGAGACAAGCACTAATGATGAAAAACATCTTCCATGCACACTGTGGTGGTGAGGTGTCAGCTTCAGATGTAAACTGGTTGCTCTTGTGCAGTCAACAGTCTGTACATGGCAGCTGGCATAGTCTTCATGTGAATCTAGAGGAAATAAGCCAAGTTAATCATGTTCCTAAACATGCATACCTCATGTGAAGGACCCAGATAAGGCCATACAAGGCAAAAAAAAAGGTAAAACTTGAGAGTTTTCATACCCTTATTAAAGTATTGTAGGTGATGATTTTATGAAGTAATATGTTTAGTATTGATGAACCTTCTAAAATTGTGAACACTTCATATTTTCCAGGTAGAGTTCTTCTAAAGCATAGAACTATGGGGCAAATAACGAAAGAAACAGTGCGCAGACTTGCTCTCACTTCAGCTTTTTGGATTTGATTAGCAACAGACCAATAGATGTAGAACCACAGAATTATGGAAGAGTTTGAAATGGAAGGGACCTTTGAAGATCATCTAGTGCAAACTGCCTTGTTGCAGGTATTGACATTTTTCACTAGACCAGGTTGTTCAGAGCCCCATCCAACCTGGCCTTGAACACTTCAAGGGATGGGGCATCCACAGGTACTCTGGGCAACCTGTGCCAGTGGCTCATCACCCTTATAGTGAAGGATTTCTTCCTGTGCCTGATCTAAATCCATCCTCTTCCACTTTGAAACCATTTCCTATTGTTCTGCACTAGAGACCTTGGTAAAAGTCTCTCTCCATTTTTCTTAGAAACCCCCTTCATACATTCAAAGGCTGCTGTCAGATCTCCCTGGAGCCTGCTCTTCTCCAGGCTGAACAACCTAACCTCTCTCAGCCTTTTCTCACAGGAGAGGTGCTCCAGCCCTCTGACCCTTTTCATGGCCTCCATCTGTATCTGCTCAAGCAGGTTCATGCCTTGTTTCTGTTGAGGACCCCAGAACTGTACACAGCACTCCAGGCGGGGCCTCACAAGAGCAGAATACAGAGGGAAAATCACCTCCCTTGCCCTGCTAGCCACGCTGTTTTCGATCCACCCCAGGATACAGCTGGCTTTTTGGGAGGCAAGTGCCCATTCCTGGCTCATGTCCAACTTTCATTCCACCAAGTTCCTCTCTGCAGGGCTGTTCTCAGTCCCTCTATTGATACTGGAGATTGCTCAGACTCAGATGCAGGACCTTGCACTTGGTCTCGCTGAATTTCGCAAAGGTTACATGGGCCACTTTCCTAGCCTGTTCAGGTCCCTCTAATAGCATCCCTTTCCTTAAGCACCACTGATGTTGATGTCACCTTCAAACTTGCTGAGAGTGCAACTCAAACCCACTGTCTATGTCACTGAGGAAGACACAACAGACTTCTGGTCCCAGTACGGTCCCTTGAAGGACTGCTTGTTACTGGTTTCCACTGGCTGTTACTGGTAACAGACATGAACTGTGCTATACTGCCTAGACACATTGCTGGTTCTTACCTCACCAACAGCATTTGAGAGGATGTGAACAATTTTCTCATGGGGTGTTGCTACAACACTCTGCCCATTGATTTCAATGATCCGATGGCCAACACGCACACCTCCTCGCTCTGCTATACCTCCTCTCATAAGGCTACAGATCTGCAAGGGAAAGCACAAGTTTATCACGGGCTGGATAAGAAAGAGAGACTTTTGATTACCCATTTTTGCCTGCAAGCTATGAATCAATATTTAAACACAGAGACTTGCAACAAATTCTAAGAGGCTGACTCAAAGTAAAATTTGTTAGTGACAAGTAACCAATGGATATTCTCTTCCAAGAGCAGAACAAACTTTCAGAAAAGGCTGTTTGTTTTTTACATTACATGTCTTGTGGTTTGGAAATTTATGTGTGTATGAAGGACCTCAATTTAATGATGTTCATTAGGCAGATGCCTTACAACAAAAAGGATCAAGAACAGGCTTTTTCTTTTGAGATCATGCAATGGCTTCGTTAAAAACATGTATGATGCATGCTGAAAGCAGACTCTTACACACATATTTGGTTTTTTAACCTGAAATAACTTTTTTGTTCCTCTGGCTGACTCTAAAGTTGTGAAGTAGAGCCAAAGAATAACTCTTATTGACCCAACTTTTGTATCTTAGACTTAACAAATGCAAAATCCTGCTTGCTGTAAGGGAGAAAATAGTAGCTTCCCTCTTCTCACACTGAAACTTACCCACAAATGGAGAGGAAGTTTCATGTATGTTAAAGCTTGATCAGAAAGTGTGGAAGCTACTTACAATCCCATTCTGCACACTGAAGCCCAACTGATATCTGAGGTCTGGTCTTCTGATCAAGACTGTGGTTACTGGAGGACATCTAACTATGTTCAGTTTAACCCGGGCCTGGTTTTTCAAACCCTGAAAAAAAAAAATCAAATTGAGAGTGAAACATTTAACACAAGCAGAAAAAAAAAAAGTGTTAAAACACTGACATGGGAACAACCCTGCATAAATAGATCTTTGTAAGCATTGTACCAGAATGTGATCACTGAATGCCAGACACAAGCATCAGAATATTCAGTGAAATGAATGACAAAACATCAAATTTTTCTTGCCAAAAAGCTAGCACAGTTGTTTTAGGAAAACTAGATTCCTGTTGGCAGTTTCTTCATTTGATAACAGAAATCACGCATAAAAGGAATATTAAACAGGTCTGTGCAGCTCACCAAAAACCCAATGACTTTTAAATAAGTAAGTAAAAAAAAAAAGTAGTTACAAAAAAGTTGCTTCCCTAATGAAATATATTAAATTCTGTCAAGCAAACAGCAGGTCCTGCTTGTGTCATCCTTGTATAAGCAGCACTCATAATTTCCATTATTCACAGAATCACGAGATGGGTCGGGTTGGAAGGAACCACTCTGGGTCATCTGGTCCAACCTCCCTGATCAAGCAGGGTCGTCCCAGAGCACATGGCACAGGACTGTGTCCAGATGGTTCCTGAATATCTCCAGTGAGGGAGACTATACACCATCTCTGGGCAATCTGTGCCAGTGCATGGTCCCCTACCCAAGCTATTCCTTTATGTTCTCATGGAACTTCCTCTGCGTCAGTTTCTGCCCATTGCATCTTCTGTTGCTCAGCACCACCAAGAGGAGCCTGGTCCCTTCAGGTACCAACAGACATTGATAAGGCCCCTCTCAGCTGTCTTTTCTTGAGGCTGAACTGACCCAACTCCCTCGGCCTTCTTTTCTCATAAGAGAGATGCTCCAGCCCATAAATCATCTTCATAGCCCTCCACAGGACCCACTTGCTCCAGGAGCTCCACATCTCTGTTGTCCTGAGGAGCTCAGAGCTGGACACAGCACTCCAGATGTGCCTCACCAGGGCTGAGAAGAGGGGCAGGATCACCTCCCCGAGCTGCTGGCAATGTTCTTCCTAAGGCACCCCAGGATACCACTGGCCCTTCTTGGCCACAAAGACACGCTGATGGCTCATGGACAGGTTGTTGTCCACCAGGATCCCCAGGTCCTTCTCCACAGAGCTGCTTTCCAATAGGTCACCCAGCCTGTGCTGGTGCATGGAGTTGTTCCTCCCCAGGTGCAGAATCCTGCATTTACCCTTGCTGAATTTCAGAAGGTTCCTCTCTGCCCATCTCTCCTGCCTGTTGAGGTCCCTTTGAAGGGCTGCACAGCACTTGGATATTGGCCACTCCTCCCAGCTTGGAGTAATCAGTGAACTTGCTGAAGAGGCATCTGCCCCTTCATCGAAGACATTGATGAATAAGTTAAAAAATACTGGACCAGTACTGAACCTTGGGGGGACACTTCTAGCTGCAGGCCTCCAACCTGATCCTGTGCCACTAATCATGACCCTCTGGGATCTGCTGTTCAGCCAGTTCTCAATCTACCTCACTGCCCACTAACCCAGTCCACATTCCCTGAGTTTGCTTATGAGGATGTTGTGAGAGACAGTGTGGAAAACCTTGCAGAATTCGAGTTAGACAATAGCCACTGCTCTCCCCTCATCCATCCAGGTGGCTGTTCTAGAAAGCAATGAGTATAGTCAAGCATGATTTACCTTTAGTGAATCCATGCTGACTACTGCTGATCACCTTACTGTCATTCATGTGGATAGAGATGGCCTCCAGAATGAGGTGTCCCATCACCCTTCCAGGGATTGAGGTGAGGCTGACTGGACAGTAGTTCTCTGGTTCTCTTTCTTGCCCTTTTCGAAGACCAGGGTGACATTTGCCTTTCTCCAGTCCTCAGGCAAGTCTCCAGATTGCCATGACCTTTCAAAGATGATGGCCAGGACCTTTACAGTGGTGTCTGCCAGCTCTCGCAGCACTCATAGATGCATCATATGAGGTCCCATGGACATGCGAATTTTGAGTTTACCTAGCTGTTCTGTAACCCAATCCTCTTGGACCAAAGGAAAATATTCCTTCCAACATTCCTTTATCCTGATCTCCCTGATCAGAGATTCCTGAGGACTGGTCTTGACAGGGAACACCAATCCAAAGGCAGTGTTCAGTAACTCTGCCTCATCTGTGTCCTCTGTTATCAGGGTGCCTCCTCCATTTAGTAACAGGTCCACATTATCCTTTGTTTTCCTTTTCTTATTGATGTATCTGAAGAAGCCCATCTTGTTTTCCTTGACATACTTGGCCAGATTTAATTCCAAATGAGCCCTGGCCTTCCTTGTCTCATCTCTCCTTACTCTGACAACTTCTCTATATTAATTCCAAGAGGCCTGACCCTGCTTCCCTCTCCTGTGTATTTCCCACNAAAGGAAAATATTCCTTCCAACATTCCTTTATCCTGATCTCCCTGATCAGAGATTCCTGAGGACTGGTCTTGACAGGGAACACCAATCCAAAGGCAGTGTTCAGTAACTCTGCCTCATCTGTGTCCTCTGTTATCAGGGTGCCCCCTCCATTTAGTAACAGGTCCACATTATCCTTTGTTTTCCTTTTCTTATTGATGTATCTGAAGAAGCCCATCTTGTTTTCCTTGACATACTTGGCCAGATTTAATTCCAAATGAGCCCTGGCCTTCCTTGTCTCATCTCTCCTTACTCTGACAACTTCTCTATATTAATTCCAAGAGGCCTGACCCTGCTTCCCTCTCCTGTGTATTTCCCACTCATGCTTGAGTTATGACAGGAGTTCTTCATTCATCCATACAGGTCTCTTGACCCCTTTGTCCAACTTCTTGCTCATTGGGATGCATTGTTCTTGAGCCTGGAGGAAGTAATCATTGAATATCAACCTTCCCTGCAGGACCTCTTCCCGTGGGATTTTGTCAAGATCCCTAAAGAGGCCAAAATTAGCTTTCCTGAAGCCCATGGCTGCAATCTTACTTGCTCACAGGCTGGCCCCAGTCTTCACACCTCCGCCTTTCCTGTTTGTTAGGATGAGGTCAAACAGCACACCCATTCCCTGGGGGATCCTCCACCACCTGTGACTGGAAGTTGTCATCAGTGCTTTCCAGGAACCTCATGGATTGTTCGTGCTTTGCTGTGTAAGTTCTCCAGAAGGTGCCAGGGTAGTTAAAGTCTCCCACAAGAACCAGGGCCTGTGACTTTGAGGCTGCTTCAAGCTGCCTGTAGAAGGCCTCATCCAACTCTTGATCAGGCATCCTGAAGCACACACCCACAAGTGTCACCATTACCAGTCTGCCCTTTTATCATATCCCATAAGCTCATCATCTCATCATCTACCCCAAGACCGAGCTTGATACATTCCAAGTACTCTTCCTCTTTTCTAGATTAGTTACATCACACTCACCATAAACTGCTTGCTACCAGAACAAAGCTGAAGGAGAAAAATTTGTTTTTACTGTCAGGGTGGTATATTGGCCAAAGAGGCTGTGGAGTATCCAGTCTTAGAGTTATCTAAATCCTAGTGGGCACAGCCCTAAGAAGCCTGCTCTACTTTGAACCAAAATGTTGATCTAGACTAGCTACAGGCATGACTGCCAGACTCAGAGATTGTGTTCATATGGCTCCATGAAAACCAAAATGTAATAAACCACAAATAAATGCAATATGACCCCTTGTACAACTCCAAGTATTCAGAGCTCTTGGAGATTGTTAAGACAGATTTTTGAAATGCTTAATTCACACAAAGTATTAGCCATAAGTCCATACAAAAATAAAATCCACATAAAGAACAACATGCTTCCTAAAAAATATAGCAACTTCCAGCTCACTTAACTAATCACCTGCCAATTCCAGTATCTGCTTCTGAATTCCTTTTATATGTACAGTTGAAATCTGATTTCCCACTGCAATCAAAGTATCAGACACTGACACAATGACTAATTCTGGAAAGTAATTCCTACTATAGCTAAGATAATACACTGAAGTCTCTACATACAGTTTATTGCTGCCGATTTTGTTGAGCTGAGCTCCAGATTCAGCAGTGACTTGAGTACTAAACTGGCATGCTGGCAGGATGAACTACCTGGAAGTCTGTTTTCTTGTCAGTGCCTTAAATTGGACGCAGTCAACTTTGGGTGCAAACAGCTGCCCTCACTTCCACACAGTGCTGACCTCAGCTTGGCTCAGTCTCCAAAGTGGCTCCAAGAGAATGAATGGGTGTCTGAACACAAACTGACAAAGCTCATGGCTGTGGCAACTGCCTGTACTCCACTCTCAGGAGAAAGAAGGTCCACCTCTTCCATGACTATGGACTCCTCTACTCTGGTGAGGAATTAGCAGTGCACCTCACATGCTCAAGGACCATGCACTTTCTGTAGGCAGGTCTCGACAACAACATATACTGCAGAGGACAGGGATTTATCAACCTGAACTATGCCGTGGGTATGATGTTTATGGAAAAGTCTAAGGGGCTTTTGCCTCAGTGTTCTACTCCTGAAGGGTAGGAGTCATGCAGAGTACTGGGGATGCCCATTTCTGTGAGGAATTTAGGTGTCTAACTTCAGTCATCTGAATTCACTCAGGGTACATGCCCTGAATAGACTTGGTATCATCATGCTCTTATTTCCCTGATGAATGTGCAAGTTAGTTAAATGTATTCCTCGGGGAAAAAAGCAACGTGGTCCCTAACAAAAATTATTTTAATTTTACAGAAAGTGCATATATTTCATAAATAGCTGATCTTCAGTAGTATGCAGACCGGTAACATAAACTGATCAGAAACAAACAAAAAAAGAGCATATTTTCACCACCTTTCTTTGTTTATCTGGTTCCTGAGTGTGCTTCTGATAGTAGCCAGCACCAGATGCTTCTGAAAACGATGCAAGTAGCGTAGTCCTATTACAGAATAGCCACAACACGTGGAACGCTTCTTCCAAGCTCTGTCAGTTTTCAATTGGTTTATGGCAAATTAGGAGCAGAGATTACATCCATAATACTGAGTTATCTTGTCTGAAGTGCTTGTGACATATGTTTATCCACACAACATTATCATCTTTTCACAGGAGTCCTTCCAGCATGCTAAGGAAATCTGAAATCTGGGATATTTCTACCACATGTAATGATCTGCACTTAGATCATTCATATATATATACACACATATACTTGTTTCCAAAAGTGCTATATGAATAACTGCAGATGTGTGATTATGAAGATCTGCAAACACACACATTATCTTCTCTTTAGAAAGACAGAAAAAAAAGAGGCTGGCAGTTCATGTGGAAAGTATGGTAAGTATCAGTGGAGAAGAGAAAGGTCTGCAAAAGCTAGAAACAGCAAAGCTGGTTGGTTCTGTATTGAGAAAGTACTGGTGAGCATAACAAAAACTCCATCTGAATAAGAGAAGTACAACTTATCACAGTTCTAGAAATAAAAATGATGTGGGATAGGAAACAATCACGAAGAGCCTAAATTTGCAGGGAGTTTTGCTTAGATGATGCTGGCACAAAGATATTTAGTATGATTTTTTTTTCTTCCTTTCTTTACAGATGTAAGACTGTTTTTGTCATATTTTCAGTATATCACACAGGCTATCATTTCTACTCACTGAATCTAATGTGACTGGTTCAGTTACTCATGCATCAACTACTTAACAGAACTCAATATTAACATTTTGGGAAGCCTGAATGGGAAGTCTTTACAGCAAACATTTTAGTTCAAGTATTAAGCTTGAACTAAAATAATTAATTATTGTCTTAATTAATTAAGATAATCCATGAAGAAAAGAAAAAAGAATTTACTCTGTACTTTTTTTTACTGGCAAATTTACCCTGTAAATGGAAAATTTACTTTGCAATTTAAAAAAATACAAAATGAAAAAAGAAATTTACATAACACGAGTTGTTACCAAAAAGTTCCCTAAATGAATAAGTAAGTCTAACAGGTATATTCCTAAAAATCAGAGAAGAATGTCTGTATACTATACCACCAGCATTACATTATGTGATGATCTGCAGAGCTGGGCAGGATAATTTCAAAAAATAATTAATTTCATACAGCTTTGTCTCAAACACTCTCTAGTGACTATCTTTCCTGTTCTTTAAACTCTGATGTTCAAATGCTTATTCCTTTATACGCTACAGCTGCCACAGGCACTGTTCAGTTCCAAATGACCTGCAAGCTTTTTGTAGTCACATAGTTGCTGACAACTAGAAGAAAGCTCTTCCAATTAAAATAACCCATTTATCCAAGTGAAGCACCACACTTTCAAGTAACTTGGGCAAAGATGCCACAGAGGGTTGTCTTTAAGCCAAAGTTTTAAAACTTTTAGAATAGGTATAAACAAACAAACAAAAAGCATTTGCTCTATTTCATCCAAGTACTAAGAGGTATTTGACAGCTAATATGGCCTGTGACAATATTAGGCACCTGTGCCTCCAATTGTGACATAAAATTTCAAGTGTGTATCTGGTAATACCTTCTTTCTGAACAAAATATTCCCTTGTGAAGTTGTGCACAGAGCCCTTGTCTATGCAAATAAATAGCACAGCACTCTGGAATAGCACTGGATGTTGTCAATCCAGACTTCATCAAGACTTTTGATGCTGTCTCTCATGATAACCTCATAGCCGAGCTGAGGAAGTGGATGGTGGGGTGGATTAAGAACTGGCTGAATGGCAGAGCTCAGAGGGTTGGGATCAGTGGCACGGGTTTATGTGGATACATGTAGCTAGCAGTGTCCTCTCAAGGTTCAATACTGGGCCCAATCTTACTTAACTTATCATCAGAGATGGAATGCTTCCTGAGCAAGTTCACTGATGACACAGAGCCGGGAGGAGTGGCCGATACCCAAGGGCTGTGCAGCCCTTCAGAGGGACCCTGACAAGCAGTAATGATGCACAGAGAGGAATCTTCTGAAATTCAGCAAGGGCAAATGTAGGATCCTGCACCTGGGGAGGAATNTCCAAAAGTGCTATATGAATAACTGCAGATGTGTGATTATGAAGATCTGCAAACACACACATTATCTTCTCTTTAGAAAGACAGAAAAAAAAGAGGCTGGCAGTTCATGTGGAAAGTATGGTAAGTATCAGTGGAGAAGAGAAAGGTCTGCAAAAGCTAGAAACAGCAAAGCTGGTTGGTTCTGTATTGAGAAAGTACTGGTGAGCATAACAAAAACTCCATCTGAATAAGAGAAGTACAACTTATCACAGTTCTAGAAATAAAAATGATGTGGGATAGGAAACAATCACGAAGAGCCTAAATTTGCAGGGAGTTTTGCTTAGATGATGCTGGCACAAAGATATTTAGTATGATTTTTTTTTCTTCCTTTCTTTACAGATGTAAGACTGTTTTTGTCATATTTTCAGTATATCACACAGGCTATCATTTCTACTCACTGAATCTAATGTGACTGGTTCAGTTACTCATGCATCAACTACTTAACAGAACTCAATATTAACATTTTGGGAAGCCTGAATGGGAAGTCTTTACAGCAAACATTTTAGTTCAAGTATTAAGCTTGAACTAAAATAATTAATTATTGTCTTAATTAATTAAGATAATCCATGAAGAAAAGAAAAAAGAATTTACTCTGTACTTTTTTTTACTGGCAAATTTACCCTGTAAATGGAAAATTTACTTTGCAATTTAAAAAAATACAAAATGAAAAAAGAAATTTACATAACACGAGTTGTTACCAAAAAGTTCCCTAAATGAATAAGTAAGTCTAACAGGTATATTCCTAAAAATCAGAGAAGAATGTCTGTATACTATACCACCAGCATTACATTATGTGATGATCTGCAGAGCTGGGCAGGATAATTTCAAAAAATAATTAATTTCATACAGCTTTGTCTCAAACACTCTCTAGTGACTATCTTTCCTGTTCTTTAAACTCTGATGTTCAAATGCTTATTCCTTTATACGCTACAGCTGCCACAGGCACTGTTCAGTTCCAAATGACCTGCAAGCTTTTTGTAGTCACATAGTTGCTGACAACTAGAAGAAAGCTCTTCCAATTAAAATAACCCATTTATCCAAGTGAAGCACCACACTTTCAAGTAACTTGGGCAAAGATGCCACAGAGGGTTGTCTTTAAGCCAAAGTTTTAAAACTTTTAGAATAGGTATAAACAAACAAACAAAAAGCATTTGCTCTATTTCATCCAAGTACTAAGAGGTATTTGACAGCTAATATGGCCTGTGACAATATTAGGCACCTGTGCCTCCAATTGTGACATAAAATTTCAAGTGTGTATCTGGTAATACCTTCTTTCTGAACAAAATATTCCCTTGTGAAGTTGTGCACAGAGCCCTTGTCTATGCAAATAAATAGCACAGCACTCTGGAATAGCACTGGATGTTGTCAATCCAGACTTCATCAAGACTTTTGATGCTGTCTCTCATGATAACCTCATAGCCGAGCTGAGGAAGTGGATGGTGGGGTGGATTAAGAACTGGCTGAATGGCAGAGCTCAGAGGGTTGGGATCAGTGGCACGGGTTTATGTGGATACATGTAGCTAGCAGTGTCCTCTCAAGGTTCAATACTGGGCCCAATCTTACTTAACTTATCATCAGAGATGGAATGCTTCCTGAGCAAGTTCACTGATGACACAGAGCCGGGAGGAGTGGCCGATACCCAAGGGCTGTGCAGCCCTTCAGAGGGACCCTGACAAGCAGTAATGATGCACAGAGAGGAATCTTCTGAAATTCAGCAAGGGCAAATGTAGGATCCTGCACCTGGGGAGGAATAACCCCAGACCTCAGCATAAGATGTCCATTAGCCAGCCATGCCCTTGTAGCCAAGAAGGCTGATGGTATCCTGGGGTGCATTAGGAAAAGCACTGCCAGTAGGTTCAGGGAGGTGATCCTGCCCCTCTACTCAGCCCTGGTGAGGCACATCTGGAGTGCTGTGTCCAGCTCTGGGCTCCTCAGGACAACAGAGACATGGAGCTCCTGGACCAAGTGGGTCCTGTGGAGGGCTACGAATATGATTAGGGGACTGGAGCACTTCATTTATGAGGAAAAGGTTGACAGTTAGACTCAATGACCTTAGAGGTCTTTTCCAATCTAAAAAATGCCACAATTCTGTGGAAGGCTGAGGGAGCTGGCCTGTTCAGTGTCGACAGCAGACAACTGAGAGGGGGCCTCATCAATGTATATAAGTCTCTGTGGGGAGGATGTCAAGAGGATACAGTCAGGCTCTTCTTCGTGGTGTAGAGCAATAGGATGAACGGCAAAAGGCCAATGCTGGAACGGAGGAAGGTCCACCTAAACATGAGGAAGAATTTCTTTCCTGTGAGGGTGACTGAGCATAGGGACAGATTTTCAGAGAGGCTTGAGTACCCTTCTCTGGAGATATTCAAAATACATGGATACACAATCCTGAGTAATGTGCCCTAGGGAACCCTGCGGGAGCAGGGAGGTTGGATTAGATGACTTCCAGTGGTCCCTCCCAAACTTACCCATTCTGTCGTCCTGTGTGGAGTCAGAAAATTGGTGTAGCATAACTCACACTGTTTTTTAAGATCACGAACGGAAAGTGCTAAGCAAACATTTGGTAAGAATTTATTTAAGAGTTTTTTACTTTCTGCTCTTCAATTATGTCACCCTTTAAAAATGTGTAGCTTCCAGAAACATCTTCCCTACCTTTATAATGCTTTGACATGTTGAGAGTGGTAAACCAACCAAGCTGGTCCCATTGATTGACATGATCTGGTCCCCTATGTTCAGCTTCCCAGACTTCTCTGCTGGTCCTCCATGCATCATATTGGCTATGATAACCGTAGGCAAAATGGATCCCCAGCCAGACTCCACAATCACCACACCTAGGATTTCTCCCTTTTGCTTTTCAATGTAAACCTGTGTAATAAGAAAAAGTGTTTAAAAAAATAGTTTCTTTCACATCCATGGAACTGACTAATATCACCCCCCTCCAAACATTCAAAAAAACAACAAACATATCCCTCTTTGTTTGCAACCTGCCTTCCCAATTCAAAGGCAAAAAAGAATTAGGGTACATGGTTTACTACCTTTCATTTGTAGTCAAACGTTAAATGATCAACACTACACAATATAGACAGTGCAAAACACCCCCCAGATGTCATTTCTGTATATAAGCAGAAGAAATTGCAGTGAAGAAAAGCCTGGTGCCATGGGCTTTGGTGGACAAAGTTAAAGAAGAAGAGATTGCAAGAGTTTACGACTGTGCACCAGAAAACCATTACCTGTGTCTTCCACTTGCACACTGGCTCACTTTTATTAAGCAAGCTGCAAAGCCTTCTGGCACATAGAATTATTTAAAACCTAGAATCAGTCACTTTCATAAATACCCATGCCTCTACAAATTTTACATTGTTTACTGTAATTTTTTTATTGTATTAATCTGTTAATCTGTCTTAAGATCACTTCCAAACATCTCTGAAAATTGTTTGGTAAAAAGAACACAAACAGATGGAAAAACACTTGACTGCTGATAAATTTGGGGTTCACTGTTTGTCTTTGAAACAGAACTGATGACAAGGTGTCCTATTAGGAAGGATATTCTAGACTAACTGAGATAATTTATAGGAAGTATTAATGGTTTTTTGATTTCTGCCAACACAGGCCTGCAACTGATAAAGAGCAGCTTAATACTGTTGTGGAAAAAAAAAATGAGACATACATCTTTGCAATTTTCAGATTTGGAGAAGTGAATCAGGTCATCATTGTACATGTCCTGGGTATTAAGCAAGTCGCTATATTCCTTCTGGCTAAGGTCTTCTGGGTTGATTCCATTTGCCCTCAGAAATTCTTGGTAGGCCACGCTAAATGCTTGACCTATGGACTGTGCAATCAGCTGTGCCTGTAGCAGTTCCCAGAGAAGGGAAAAGAAAAGAAAAAAGTGAAACATTCTGATGATCATGCCCACTGACACTTTCTGTTACAATCACACTGTAAAATGGATCATAAAGTTGATGAACCTACAAGTTACTGCAATCCAGTCTAAAAAAATATTTTTGCCTTACAAATTAATTTAAAAAACCCACAAAATGTCAACACATACACCTCTGCCATGAATCTATGTTGGTAAGCAATTATATATTACAAATATGAGAAAGAAAGCCATCCTTTCACAGGTAAGAACTGCTAATGTAAGCGTAAAGGTATAGCCACTACAGTGACTGTGGCTTGCATCTACAATTCTTCCCACACATGCAGCTCCCAGATGGCTCTCCCTTCCATGGAGATGCCATTCTCTGACAAGCCAGCAGTGAAAATGAAAAGGCAAAAAGGGTATTTCTGACTTTTTTTACCATCCTTTAGAACCATCACATTGATAGTGACTACTCCTATCTCAGTCTCAGACAAAAAAGGAAAAGGGCAGCAACTAGTGACCAGAACAAACCCTTGAAGTAACTGCAAATGGTCATGTGCATCTCCTTCTTCACCCTCCCACCCCCTTCAGCCTATCTCCCCTACACTTATTTCCCTCCTTCCAACTTGCACGATCTTGCCAGTTCTCTGCCTCTTTCCTACTCATTCTGTCTTTTGTAGGCACCCTCTTGCACCTGCAGCTTTCCATAGTCTTCTCTGCACCCAAACCCACCAAATTCACCACTCACTACACTGCATTGCTCCCACTGTGAGCTGTTTTACTTCTGTAGCTGTGGCAGAGAAACTGGGCAGCAGGCAGATGTGGGGAAAGCTGTGTACCAAGCAAGGCCAGAGGGACACCTGCCTTTGAGATGGTAATCATGGTCAGGCAGGTAACGGGCAGGAGAGGAAAACACAGCATGGTGCAGAGTACTGCTTCGTGTAGGTGGAGCAATTCGTGCAGTGAGCATTATGTAGTGCACAGGAGTTGGCCATGACGCACACTGAAACACAGTGCCGGCTGTGGCAAAAGCAGGAAAGAGACAGGGAGAGCTCCACAGCTGACAAGGGAGGCCTGGCAGAGGGCTGGTAATGAATGAACGCTGCTCAGGTGTACCTTTGTGCAGTCTGATGGCCATAGTTAGAGTCTAGTTTGGTCCCTAATAAAGGAAAGATTCCCAACCCTGAAATTAAAATTTTATTGTATCTTAACAGCTCAAACCAGCACTAAACCTGCTGATGAGAACAGCATGATTACTGGTGCTGAAAACACCGATATGTAGACTGGCAATATGTTATCAAAGCTCAGATCAATATAATTTTGACAGCAAGAACAAGACAGCAAGAAAATGGGAAAACTGCACCTCCATAACTCAGTAACCTAAGTGAGGAATGCAGACTTTACATTCATACACATGTATCTTCACTCCAGGAAGAGATCAGCTCCCATTCAGACACCCAGCATTTGGACGCATCACTAAGGTTCAACTCATGTAAAGATACTGCTCTAAATACAGTTGAAAATCTGGTGATGTCCTCCTTAGACAAAGACTCATCCAAGCAGAGACATGTTCTGGCCAACACCCACTCACAGGCTTACAGCTTCTGTCTCACTTACTGTGTAGATTCTGTCAAGTACCCAGCTGTCCCAGAAAAAGAAAAGACAAGTTTTATAACATAAAAAGGCTGCATTACTTCACTGGAGGTACAAAATCTTTGAAGCTGCCATTTCCTTGCTGCTAACAAGGTGCTACAATGCTTCCGTTCTGACTGTTAGTCACTTGGGTATTTGAGATAAATCATGCAAGTTATCTGTGAGCTATACACCCATGACTAAGGAGAGTTGATACAATCTGCAGTTTCTCAGCATATTTTCCCCATCAATGAGCAATGCTTTTATTGGATCTACAGGCATTTTACAGCCCAACAGGATCTACAGGCATAGAGAGTATCACATATGACACAAATATGGGCTGATTCAAACAAACCTTAGATTGGGAAGCTCATATTTTAGCTAGTCAAAGTATTAACAGCAGCCTAGGAAATAGACCCAGGAAGAATGGATCATGCAAAGATGTCAGAACACCCCATGGTGAAGGAAAATAAGCCCCAGACTCTGGCACCTGACAGTTTGATATTTGCTTTTTCAACTGACTAGTAAAAGAGCAAGCAGTGTCCAAACTTGTGACTAGAAATACAGGAACGGCAGCCTCAAAGCAGGCAGCATGTCAAATCATATTAAGCAAAAAATACATTGGCTACTCTATTTCACACCAGATTCTTAAAAGGCTTTGCAAAACAGGTTTACATGTTATTTTGTGGAAATAATCCACAACTTTTTACACTCTCTCAGTTTTGGTACAGGATTACTTCTATCAGTGCTTGTCCTTACTTTTTAACTTCAGCAGTGGGTCATGTATTCATCTGCAATCAGATAATATATTCAGACATTGGTTTAGAAGAGATTACATAAAATAAAATCATTACATAAAATCAGCTCCTTATTCAAGATAACCTTCTCATCTCAAAGTCCTTGCTGTAGGTTGGAAGATGTGATTATTTTATAAGAAACCAGTATTTTCACTTACTTCTCTTGAATATTTTAGTTTCCTAGATTATTAGGGCTAACTTGACTATGATCCTAAAAACTATCTAGCCACTTCAATCTGATATGTTTGATTTTACTTACCAGTTACTGAAAGTTACTTTTTAAAAAGTGGATAAAATCAGCAAGTTATGCACATTGACTGTGAAGACAGGATATCAAGTTCTGTGTAATGTAATTTAGTAATCTGCACCATAGATTAAAATTTATGTAATTTGTGCCTCTATTCAGCATATTTTGGGATTGCTGAAATTATCAACTTTTTTTGCTGGCTTTTTGATATGATGACAGCAACTACATCCCCAACACAAACCTTCTGAAAAACAAAAATCACCTTTCTCGTATGTATCAGTGATTGATCCTCTCCCCTATGAAAAAACCATCTCTGGTAAGACTTTCCCTCTCTTATGCAGAATTTGAGCTGGTATTTGTAACCTGCAGGAACTGGCCCCCCCATCACTGTTACTGGAAGGCTCTCAAGAAGCTTAAAAATGGTACGCATTTCTATAAAGACCAATTTCCTGTGACATGTCAGGTCAAACATGTAAATGGCAGGCAAGTTCCTGTGCTTAGATGAAATATTGGTTGCAGTTAAAAAGCAAACAGGAACACTCACAATGGACTTTGGGCCCATCAAAACGTGCTTACTTTTCCACTTCTAGAAAATTACAAGACAGTGTAATTGCTTACATCCTCAGACTCAAAGACATGACAAATCATTTTGTACTGCCTCTTTCCGTCTTGAGAGGGGTGAGATGCTTCCACATTATCCTGGGAGTTAGAGCGTGGCATTCGCCTACGAGCCATCAAAACAACTATATTTCCTATATCAGCAATGTAAGAAATGGTCCGCAGGGGATGATCCATCATAGTTTCCTGGGGAATAAGAAAACCAACATAAGCAGCTGCTTCAACTAAGTTCTTATTGCACATCTAGTATTACCAGAACACACAAATAGCTGTAAGACCTCTCTCAAGTGAAGTCTGTAATACCCATTATGCATGAAGGGAGATACCAGTAGAAACCAAGAGCTTCACTCTCCCAAAATAAAACAAAGAGAAAGTTTTACAGGTTTTTTTTTTTTCATGTGGAAAAGCACATAAAGACCTCAACTGCAGAACCTGCAAATGCTGGGCATGTATGTGTAGAGGACTATGAACATATTATCACAGCTAAACATTTTGGGCTACTCTGGGCACAATCAGTACTTGATGCATCATGGCTCCTAAGACATGAGCTGACTGCAAATACCTTACTCACAAATTCTAATTATTTCAACAGCCAGACACACCAGAGTAATTGCCTGTATGACATGGTTCTTGACCATGGATTTCTGACTAGAGGGAAATACAGGAGCCAGCATATTTTGCAGACAAATCTTAACATGTAGGTGAAAGTCTATTCCAGTAGTCTACTCCGACAATACTGACAAAGGTGTCTGAGTCTATACCTGTGTGTCTGCATTCAGTACTTTTATTCTCTGTGTAGAAATGAAGAGGTCCACTTCAGTCATGGGTTGAGATTCACCTTCTGGAGCCTGCAAATAAATGGATTAGAGTCAAACTAACATCAGGTAACATACTTACTAATAATGATGTTAGTTCACGAACACGGGTGCACTAAGACACAGTCACCAGAACAGCAATGCAGGATAGAGTATTAGACTGCAGAAGCAAAAGATAAACACAAAGATGTGGAAACTATATCATATATGTGAAAGTGAATTGGGTATTGTTAGAAAAAAAAGTTAACCTCATAAAAGCTTGCCTGCTTCAGTAAAATTATACCTGACTGCAACAGGAACTATATCAAGATTTCTTGAAAAGCAATATGATTCTACCATTTTCTGCACACTATGAATCCCACTTCAAAGAAGGTTTTTGTACAAGCCATAGAAAGGCCTAACAGCATCTCCTGCCTGAGGAATTTCTATATGGGCTAGCAGTGGCTGTCAAGACCAATGGCAAAACCTGTACCACAGGAGGTACTGTTTGAGCTGTTCATAATGCAGTTCTGGCAAGAAGACCTTCACAGTCAGACAACATACTTTTCAAGCAGTAACCCACTTTAGAAGTTGGATTTTGTTAATAGAAAGCAAACATTTGTACTACTTTTTAAATTACGTCTGTTAAAAGACAACTGAAAGCTCCACAAACAAAACTTATTACAAAGATGAGTCAATTTCAGTATATTACTGTATGTATAGACAAAAACTTTTTTTTTTGCATCCAGCAATTGACACCTCCGTGAGTCAAACAAAGCACTCTTACAGAAAGATAAAATCAAAAAAAAGTAAAAATAAACCCCAAAAACCACACTTCATTTTAATCCACCGTTTTACAAAGTTAAAACCTTTGCCATGTCAGTCCTGATTCTTTAATATGCATTTTGGGTACTCCCTGTAACCATTCGACAAATCCAATCTTTATTCTACTTCTAACATGAAATGGCTAATGATAAGCAACAAAAAATGGCCAATCAGGCAACTGATTTCTGAGATATGTCAACTTGTATGGTGGCTCAGAAATAAATCTGAAAAAACCTTGCTGGATGCAGAAAACAAAACCACAAAACAAAAAGAAAGGAAAAAACCCTCCCGGAAAACAAAAGAACAAGCATAACATCAAGCTGATGGAGTTTGTACTGCACCTTCTTCCTGCTTTTGGCTAATTTCTGGGCCATCTGCTTAGCATGGAACAAACAAGAGACAGGAGAACAGTTAGAGAAGAACTTACAGAGACTCCAAGTCAAGTAGGAATCTACCCACTAATGTCAGGGCTCACAGACTACCAGCTGGTCTAAATTAGTCCCTGCTTATAGTAATTTCCTCCTTTTCTTTCTAGCTTAAAAAATTATAAAATGTCATATTTAGCACAATTTATTTTAGAAATGAAAAGAAACAGCACCAAGAGTCAGGAAGAACACAAAAGGATTTTTTTTTTTCACTTAAGATGTTATTTGCAACAAATGACGTTATTTTGAGTGCATTTGTTTTTGAGGGGTTTGGGGGGGGGGGCATTTAAGAAACAGAACAGAGCTTCCCCTCACTTACAGCAGTGTAAACCATGAGGTTACTTCTTTTGAAGGCACACCAGTGTAAAAGGCGAGAGAAAAATTTTAAGCCTTATTATTCCAGCTTTTTGAGATCTAATACTTCAATGGACTTCAAATAACCACCCTAACACTGTGCTACTTCTTCCTGGAAAAACAGAATGACAGAAGGTAACTGCCATCTTCATTTTCTCCTCCTTCTGAGCAAATAAATCCATACCAATGTTCACACAGTGTCTCTGGTCAACAAATTTTCCTGTGATGCCTACATAGAGATATGTCCACACTATCACATTTTTTCAAGGAAGCAGTGGAGCATGTATTTCAGCTCCAGAAACACCTTAAAAGAGGTTTCTACTCAACAACCCAAACAAATACAATTTTTACAGTCTTGCAATCATGAATTCAACCCAATGCTGAACTCAACTTACAGACCTGCTCACTGAAGGAATGCAATACTCACCAGGCTAGCAGCTATCCCTTTGCTTCCAACAACAACAACATCTTTGCTAATTAAATTTACAGTGCGCTTGTTGTGGGAAGGAGGCTTACTGTTACAAGCTCCATACAAATTCACCACTATCTACTTTTACGGAGAGCAAATAGGAGGCCTGAATCACAAGACACATCAAACATTTTATACTGATGCTCACAACTTAAATCTGTCAAGTTTTGTCTAAACAAATCTGAAAGCAGCTACTTGAAGTTTAGGCCACGCTGCTTATTTACAAATAGAAACGTTCTTAAACTAGCTTTCAGTCATCCTTTTGAAACTAAGAAGTATTTTATAGCCTGATAGGTTATTTTGCAATAGGTGATTGCAAACTATTGCAAAAGCAATTAAAACCGCCTTACATGGCAGGCTCTTCCTTACATTACTCTCAATTTAAATTAATACTCAGAAATAATATACTTATCTTGAATAACAGCTGCCTGTCATACACTGGGCAAGGAGGAGACACTCCTGAGAAAGAGCATTTAAATTCCTTTCCAAAATCAAGCTTTTCTTTCTCACCCTCCTCAAACTTTAGAGTGATGGACCTCCCCAAAGAAGAAAAGCCAAGGCCAAAATGAAGAAAAAGGGGGGAAAAAATCCTTGAGCTATGGCTTTACAACGTAGAATCAACAATTTATCAAAATACACTATGATTCAATTCATTGAAAATTCTGTTCTTCAAATGGAAGCATATTGAAGAACTACTTTCAAATATTTCATAAAAGTAAGGCAATGATATGGAACAAGCACTTTTAATAAGTGATTTAGCACTGCACAGAAATGTCACAAAAGAAGTTATGGTCCAACAATAACAAAAAAATTAGGATAACTCTATGCAAGAATACTTTATTAGACAAATCCTCTTTATCATCACATTATTTTGCTAACTCAAATCAGATTCTCTCTGTACTCCTAGAAGAAAAATACAAATGGAAAATACCTAATCTACACACATTTTTTTTTTTTAGTTTACAGAATTCAGGATTTTAATTTAAGGTAAATGAAATGTAATTATTTATATAGATGCAATTTCCAAAATTACAAAACATTAAAACCCAACAAACTTCTGCTTTTGCTACAGAGATGTCCTAAGTTTACTCAATCCATTTAGTCTGTACAAAAAATGTTCTGCAACTCAGTGAGCATTGAGAGGACAGTGAGTGTGTGAAAATATGTGAAATACTAAACTAAATATCCACATAAGGGTTCTATCTAAAATCACACTCAGAAATTAAACCGGGTGTTACCTAGAAATGTTCAAATCTGCCACATAGCACGCTAAAAGCACCTCCTAGTGAAATATTCCTAATTACATTTGGTGGATACCTTCAAAGTAGCGTGTCTGTTTTAACTTAGTTAGACTTCACAGAGATGAAGGCCAAGCAAGAAAACACTCAACTCTCGTACTTTTAACTGGAAAGACACTTTTTAAAAGAAGCATGGAGAATTGTTTTCAAAGTCTGTTCATATTCCAAATGAACAAATATATGGTCTGAAGGCTCTGCTAAAAGGAAGCACTATAGGGATTATTAAATTCAAAAGGTATACACTTATGTGAAGGTATGTGTACACAGCAGGGCCTAAACAAAGCTCTTCACCCCTTTTTAATACTCAGCTTCAAGTCTGCTTATTTTAAAACCTCATTCTTAATTCATAAGCTTAGTTTTCTTTAACCATGGAGAAATGCAACAAGTATGGCACTCTGTAAACAAACGTGAGTAGGGCACAACCTTTGTAGTCACTGTGCGAGCCATAATTTACACATCTGGGATAAAGAGTATCTAACACAGTGATGAATCTGGCAGCAGGAAATCCACCTGTCATAATGAATTTCTCTCTGAAAACACATAGCTTTAATGGCAACCAGCACCAAAACCAGCCAAAACCAACCCTAATAAGCTGAAGACCCTAAGGCGCAGGGAGGTTGTCTGAACTTCACTTAGAAGCAGAAAGCAGTACCTGTCCAAGAAGAGTTCAAATGTATTGTGCACAATACAATACAAGCCAATAATTTTCTGACACCGAGTTTCAGAAAATTAAATATACCAGCTAGGGTTTTGCCAGGTCAACAGTGCGATCACTTGGGCCTCAAGCCTGAGACAAATGTATTATAAGCAAGGATATGTATGCCTGATGATTTATACAGATGCATAAATTATGGGGCTTATGGCTGAAATGCATTAAATAGATTTCTTCTGTTTTGAGGCACAGAAGTGCTGAGGCATAACAGAATCCTCAGAAAGAATGGTATTTTGTTAATGAATTTCTGTAAAATACATTCAGTATCAAAGAAAGATTCTTACATCGCACAAGCCCAGTTTGAATCAATTCTGTTTCATTTTTCTCTACTATATCCCTTCAATCTTTTTCTAATGGGTATTTCTACACAAGCTTTACCTTCTAGGTGCAAACTCCCTAGGCAATCTCAGGTTCAAGTTCCACTTCTGATACCTATTTCCTATGATAGCTGATGTTAATCTTTCCTTTCATCCTTCAGTGATGTGTCCTTCCTAGATCCAGCCTCACCAAAGCCCTTGTTTCTCTCCCTTCTCTTCCCTACCTGTAGTTTTCCATCTATTCCAATCTGACAAGTTTTCTAACACATAGTCAAGCATCAGGAAGGAACACAAAGTGACTACTAAACAGGAGGGCACAGCCTTATTTGCCCAGAGCAGGAAAAAAGCAGACTCTGTAAGAAAAACTCTTCACTGCAGGTTTGGGGAGAACCCACCAAGACCTGCCATGGTTAAAAAAGCTGTCGCATATTTTTAAAGAATGTTGCTGATTCCAGAGTCTCCAATGAACAAAGATACTATTCTTTTGCAAAAGGCTCAGCAGTTTAAGTTAGTGAAGACTTCTACAGAGATGATGGAGGATAATCTCTAACAGGAAGGCTACATTCCTGCCTTTTCTAAAACATGAGAGTGCTAACAATTTTCAGAGACAAGGTTACAAGAATTTACGCATTTGAACACCAGCAGAATTACAATTTTTGGAAGTTGTCTCAATGGTTCTAGTTGGAGCTTCTGTGTCAAAGTTACATACAGAGGCTAAACTGAACACCTGCCATGGAAAGCACTGGAAGGAATAAGAGTAGGAAGTATCAGCCAACCTTAACAGACAACACTATTGGCCTTGCTGATAACCTTCTCTCCTCTTCCTCTCTGTTTTATATAATTGCACACCAAATCTGAGTTAGAACCCCAAATAAACTACACAAAAGAAGAACACACAGATATTAAACTAAGAAAAATTCTCAGAGTGGGTTGTGTTGATTAGCTGAATCAGCAGAAGACGAAGCTGGGTGCCTACTAGCCAGTCATGTATGTATGGGTACTGGGAATGTTGCAGCATCCTGTACAACCATGGAATACTTCATCCACACACCTTAATTTCAGCTGACAATGCCCTAATTGTAACTTACAATACAGCAGCACTCCCACTGCTTGGCATGGACTGTACAAAAATCAGTTCGCATTTCTCTTTTTAGAAACAAAATTTGCCAGATTCCAAGACAAATGATTTTTTCCATACATCTCTGTACCATCACAGGCTTTTTTTAAAAATCAGCTCACAGCTGTTATGTGTGGAGAAACAAGTATCCATAACAGGGTCAAAAATAACTGCAGTCATTACCACCGTTGCAGTTCCATTGACTGCCAAGACAGAAGCAGCTGCAATACTCACTAGTTATTTCCTTAACCTGTTTTCCCTCCACACCCAGATCATATATAACTTTGACCACCACTCACTTCAGATTCTGGTTTAGTGTACACGGCACAAGTATTACCACAGGGAACTAAAATTACCTGGTAACTTCCCCTTATCAGTCTTTTTCCAAAAACAGCATTACATATACCATTTACTTTGCAGAAAGAAAGGTGAGCCACTTTTCATTCTGAAACTACAGATAACCCCATCTGAAAACATTACTGCATAAGTAAGAAATTCATACCCACAACCATAGAGCAGCCATACAAGAAGCAGCAGGAATTATTCCTCACCTTGATCCTGCTGACAGCTTCCTGAGCCTGCATCATTCTCACATTCTTGGATGGAGTTTTATCAGAAAGGAGTTGAGTTGAACCAAGGTAATTGGCAGCAAAAATGATTCCATCAATTAAGTCTTCAGGATCACAAGGTCCAGGAACTGTAACACAGGAAAGCAGTCATTGAAGATATTCATGGTGAAACACAGCAAAACAGCAGAACTCTGACAACTTGAACGTGCACATGATGGCTGCAAATCCTCCTCTGAAACACTTCAGTTTAGCATGACAAAAAGGCAATCAGTACTTTCAAAGGCACAAAACATGAGACAAAAGACCTCAAAATTTGTGGTGGGCTGACCCTGCCCACCAAAGCCCTTCTATCATTCCCCTCCTCAGAAGGGCAGGGCAGAGAAAATATAACAAAAGTCTCATGGGCTAAGACAAGGACAGGAAGAGATCACTCATCAGTTACTGTCATGGGCAAAACAGACTCCACTTGTGGAAATTTGTTTAATCTATTACTAATCAAGTCAGAATAGAATAATGAGAAATAAAAACAGATGCTAGAACACCTTTCCCCATCCCTCCCTTCTTTCTGGACTCACTTTTAGTCTCAGTTTTCTCTATCTCCTGCACCCAGAAGCACAGGGGAATGGGGAATGGGGGCTGTGGTCAGTTCATCACATGCTGTCTCTGATGGTCCTTCTTCCTCATGGGCAAGGGTCTCACATTCTTCCTCTGCTCCAGAACGGGATACTTCTCATGGGAGACAATCCTTCAGAACAGACTGCTCTGGTGTGGATTCCCTATGGGGTCACAAGTTCTGCCAGAAAACCTGCTCCAGGTGGGCTCCTTTCTCCACATATCCTGCAAGGAGCCTGCTCCAGCCTGAGATTTCCATGGGATCATAGCCTGCTTTTTTTGGGCATCCACATGATCTGGCATGGGCTGCTCCAGGGGCTGCCTGTGAGTATGTGTTCCACTACAGAACTCTATTGCCTGCACAGCTGCCTCACCATGGTCTTCACCATGGGCTGCATGGGAATCTCTGCTCCGGCACCTGGAGCTACCCCAGTCCTTCCTACTCCACTGACCTTGTCTTCAGAGATGTTTCTTTTACACATTCCCCGCCCTCTCTTCTCTGGCTGCAGTTGCTGTGGTGCAGAGTTATTTCCCCGTTCTTAAATACAATATCCCAGAGGCACTGTCACTGATGGGCTCAGCCTTGGCCAGTGGTGGGTCTGTCTTGGAGCCGGCTGGCACTGACTTTGCTGGACAGGAGGGAAGCTTCCAGCTGTTTCTCACAGAAGACACCCTTGTAGCCACCCCACTACCAAAACGCCAGTACAACATCTCTCCAGCAAAAGCTACAATTGTGAATCCAGCCTGTTTCTCACAATAGCTCATTCTTTTGTGGGTAGGGATCAGCTTGGAGCAAAATAAGCTGAGGCTTTTTCACTGTGATAAAGGGACAGACACAGTTACTCAGCTTGCTCCTCACCCACCAAACCCGGCCTTGCAATTCTAAGACCTACAGTGACAACCAGAAAGAGGAAAGGTGCAGTCTGATAGCAGCCATCAGCCTCTTTCACGCTTGTGCATTAACCACACCTGGTGCAACAGGCAGAGCTACCTCCCTGGTAATGCTCCACACATACCACACGTCTCCCCCTAACAAGAGGACAGACTACCTAATTAAGTAAATATTTTTATGTCCCAGACCTTTAAAAATAGTAGTTCTAACAAGGATATTGTGGTAAAGTACTGAGTTAAATAAAAATGTTGTTAAATACACAAAACATGGGCTCTCTTGATGGCAAAGTAACTCTCTTAGTCCACAGATTCTTAGAGATCCGACACCCATCAGCTTCTGCGGAAAGTGACAGAGTGCAAAGTGTTCATTACCTAGCAATGCAAATCCCTATAAAGCAGCATTTATGATTTGTAAGGTTTTTGGTGTTTGGCAACCGTACCTAAAAAAATTCATACATGAAAATGTTCCATGTTGACACCATGTTAAAATTGTCATGATCCAAAAGGGAGGCTGGCTAGCTAAGAAACTTCTTGTTCTTAGAAGTAAGGAAAACCAATTGTTGTTCAAGACAAAGTGAGAATACAAATCATATTAAAGAATGCTCATGGTAAACATGTTCACATTTTATCACAAAACACCCCTGTGTTTATGCTTGTCTTTCTTTCTTCCTCTAAAAAAAAATCAAGGGGTATCTTTAGCTATAAGGTGATGGGGCTTTAAGTTTCAAATTATTCAGAACACCAATTTTGATCTAATGATAACATATGAGACTAAGAACCCCTCAGAAAAAGCATGGGTAGCTTTGGCCCTGAGGAAAAGCAAGTCATTATTATGATTAACATAGAACTGGAGATAAATATCGAACTGAAACTATACACACAGAAACAGATGTATAAATCTTGTGAATGGGCTTCCTTATAGTTTCTTTAAATACAAAAATTTATGACTAGAAATTTTAAGATGCTCATCTCCAATGTGCAGAGTTTGCTCAAGCAGTATGTATCTGGAAAACCCTCAAAATGAACAAGTCACTTGCAAGCACATGACCTAAAGAAACTGAGTTATTTCCTTAGGGAAATTCATGCATCTGGAAGTACTACATATTTACACACTTATCCAGTTCAGAAATCATACAGCATTTTAAGTGTTGCTATTTTTTACTGTACACATCAAGGCCTTTTCAGCACTTCCACCACTTTACTATAAAGGGTGCAAAACATTTTTTAGTACAATTTCTGATCAAAAAGAAAAAAAAAATAGATGGGCAACGGTGAAGGTAAGACTCCAAGAAAGAGGCATATTAAACCCAAAAAAATGTATGTGGTCCAACTGCCTCAGAGGTGAACGCACAGACAGCACTACTTTTTAGAACACCTCCTCCATTTATTATCTCTGACAACAAAACTATTACCTCAATGAAAGCACAGCATAGGTGCTGGCAAATTTTTCCTAGGACTGCTGGTGCATGAAAATGGAACATCTGCAATTTTAAGGAATTTTGTGCTGGATAAAGAACCAAGAAAATTTTAGTTTACAATTTAATTTTTTTCCTAAGCAGGAGAGGATTATTTTTAAAAGCCCTTGATAAAACAGGATTACCAATACAAGATTAATTTAAATTCTAAGAGAGATCCGTCACTGTTGCAAACTTCCAATGCTTAGCTATGGACTAACTGACATTCTGGCCAGAGACTCCAAAACATGCAGCTTATACTCTTAAGACTAAAACAATGATCAGTTTGCAGTCTAAACAAAATGATCACATAATCAATTAAACACAGCACACTGTAAAGCAATCCAAGGAGTTACAAGGCAGTCCAAATAAAGTATTACATCAACTGTATTTCTAACATTTCATCAAGCTCACGGAACAACCACTGTCAGGGAAAAAGTATAAAAAACAAATGAAACCTCTATTTTCTGCTTCTGTCGTAACTGCACACAACTTGTGTTCTTCCTGTGGTATACAAAGGATGCATACTCATACAAAAGGTAACAGCACTTCATGTGGCAGGTAACTTGCCTTTTCACATTGTTCTGAAAAAATTCAGCACTACTGCAACCTTAACTCTAAGATGGGGAAGCAGTATTTAATTAGAGGCAAGTAGCTGTTAATCAAAGCAGATTTTTTTCACTGGCACGCCTGCCAATAAATCCAACTGAGATTGGATTGAGCCTGCCAATTGAAATCAGTGCTGGACAGAGCACTACAGTCTTCTTAATTAGTCTATTTTCCTTATCCACGCACATTCTTATATGTTGTGTAAATAACATAAAAAAGTTGTGTTTTAAGTGATATTGAGGAAAGAAACCAGCAGAACTGACATTATGAATGTAACACTAAAAAACTAAAATCTCCATGTTTCCAAATTTCTTAAAGAGCACAGTACGATTTAGCTCAGGTTCAAAATTAGACACAATTTAGTCTAAATCATTACACCCAACCCTAGCACCTTTTCTACTCAGCAAATAAAAATAAAATTTTATACATTATAAATACAGGGGGTTTTTTTATATGAAAAAACATTTAGAAATTGTAGAACTATCTTACCTTCAACATACGTTGGAAATGAAGCCAAGCTTTTTCTGGACTGTAATTAAGAAAAAAGGGATTTGAAACAGAACACAGCATGCAGAAGTATGCATTAAAAAGTTCTCAGTGCCAAAAAACCCCCAAACTTACATCAGCCATAGCTATTAGTAAAGGCAGAACACCACTTATTATTATTTATATTTAGTATTTTCATAATCTAAGCACCCAGTAGAGTTAATTCAGTGTATTCCATTCATGTCTATCTAGTAGAGAATATGCTAAGACCAGACTTCACTTGTTCATGTTCACTAGTGCATTAATTGTCTACCAACAGGTGCTCTACTTTTAATAATCAAGAAATATGCAGGAAAGTACGTAATAGGTCAAAGATACTGGATCTTCCAACTACAAATAAATACATGCAGGAATATAAAAACTGCACTATATTGTTATAATTAATGATTGAAACCGTCATTAACAAAATGCAGTTATTCATTAGGAATGGTTTTAGATGTATCCCTCACATTAACAGCGCCTACAAAAAGCCTTCTAGATTTTAACAAGTTAGGGAGCAACCTGTATTCTGTGGGGTAACTGAATTCACCATGACCTCACCACCAACAGTGCTTACACTGTACTGAGCACAAAAACACATTTGGTGGCTCCAATTACATAAACAGTGAAGAAATAAACAGAATCTTGACTTGTGCGTGTAAATACACACACTAAAGTAATACCATACATCCTACTGGTATTTTCTGTGAAAGGCTATGAGACTAACCCTTCAGACATCTGAAAACTGCAACTTTCACTGAGTTTGATTCACCACTTTGTTCCAATCAATAACGTAAACCACACAGAAAAATTTATCAAACAAAATTCTGTGTGGCACTATATAATTGGTAATGGATATACTGAAATCACCTGCTGCTACCATAGGCAGGTAAGACTTCTGGATAGTAAACGAATCTATAATGGATTGTACTAGTAGTAACTCCTCCAATGACCACTTAATATAATCCTACTAAAAGAAAATCTATACACATGATCAGAATAATGCATAAAATCTTCAATAATTTTCAGTGTATGTCCAAATTATATACATGAAAATATATGCCAAATTATTTTCCTTTATGACAGGCAACTTACCAGGGTCTGTGTATTAGTAGAAAAAACAGGTAAAACTAGAAAGGTAACAGTTATGTAACAGGTTGACTGACTAACCCCAAGGAGAATTTTCCTTTGTAAGAAATGGAAAATTGGTGTAACAAGCAATATTTTTCAATCAGCAATGCATGTCCTGCTACAAAATAAAATGTGTGAATTAAAAACAAAAGGCATGTGACAGACAGCTGAGTCTGTGCAGCTGTAAGTTCTTTTCACACCCTATGAAAACTGCAAAACTGTGTTGTGCCAAGAAACCTGTCCATCAGATACTGTACTAGCCTCAATAAATATGTCAATAATCAATGATCTGCTACAATCAATGACCTGCTACTGCCAATGCATTTAAGCTGCTGTGAGGATACTGATGTGCCTTTTCACATCTGTAGCTTTTTCACCTCTTCAGACGAATGTTCCTACGAAACCACCTATCCATATAGACTCCAACAAGTGTTCGTAATAGTTGCTGACATAGTGCTAAAGGGGAGATTCAAACACTGGGCTCTGACAGGCACAGAGGTCGAATCCCCTATGCACCAGGGGCAGCAGAGGGAGCTCACACATGTAAGTACTTTACAAAGTATTTATCTCTTTTTAAGCAGTGAACAAAGTCTATGATACCGATTTAGCAACTATTCAGCAATCCAACTAGCAACTTATTTTCAGGTTAGAGTGGTGCAAACCACCATCATACATGTCTTTATTCTCACTCACAAATTTCATTTTTCTTGTTCATTACTCAGGTAGAAAGGCATTCTACTAAGACCATGAAAATAGTAAAGTAACAGGTAAAGTTACCAATAGACGGAAACCTACACCTTTTAATTTTACATATCCATGAATAATGAAGTATCAAGATCATTAATATTTTATTACTTTCAATAATCTCATTGCCATCCAGTATTATAAATTTATATTTAATAAAAAGGTTTCTCTAAGACCTAAAAATCAAAAAATTATGAGGTTGTTTTATCACTTTTATTCATGCATTGGAAGTAGTAAAGCAGAAGTTATTCCCCATCTGAGGGAAACTAATAGCCCAACACATACTGAAGTGAAACCTGGGTTACAACCTCTGTCACTATGTGTACGCACATCCTAACAATTGAAATCAGCAGTGTTTTGTCTTTCTTCCTTCGGGTAAGTTCCTTACATCTAAAAATTGCTAAAATATAGAATATATAGACAAAGTCTGTAGTGAAAAATGCTTAAGGCTTTAATAAGCTAACAGTAAAGCAGATGAAAACTTAAAGGTATGATTTGAAACCTCAGAACATGAAAATTATGCGTTTTTTCAGTCTTTTGAAATTTTTAATGATTTTCTAAATGTAAATACAGACTGACACAACTATGTACGTGTTGCAATCTTTCTTATGCCTTGATAATTGCAAAAGTAAAAAGGAAAGAACAGATTATTTAATTAGTGTTTCAATTTTAACCCACTTACAGTAGATCAGGTTTTTAATTTTGGAAGATAACTCATGCATTGCTATCAGTAACAACATGCTATTTTGTTATGGTAGTTTCTAGATAGTTTTCAAGTTTATAAAAAAATAAGAAGCAAATAAATGAAGCATTAGCAGATTTTTCTGTTTACAGAACCTGCCATTCCATACTAATCCAAATACTTCTTATGTCAAATTATTTTCTTTTTACACTACGAGCAGTTCTATTCACATTTATTTTGTTTTGGTGGAACTACTGCAGTCTAAAGCACTGTCAGGTGAGGGGGAAAAAAACTCAAAAGTATGTAGCTTTATTCTGAGGAGTCTGGAGTCAGGAATTGAATTCTCACTTTGAATCACTTGCAGGCCAGTTTCTACAATGACAAAATATTAAGTGGCGTAATTTATTATGTAATTAATTTAATTTAAGCGCTTTTTCATCTGGCTGAGAAATACACTTTCTTTGTGGGGGCAAAAAGGGAAAGAGCTTCTTTGTGCTGTCTCTGCTACAGAGGGGACGTTGGCTGTTTGGTAAATCCATTCTGTGCAGCCTGTTAAATACACTTAGTGACAGCTGAACAGAGTCAGAAATGCCAGGACAAAGAGTCTTCAGTATGTTAGAAATTCAGTCAGACAGCCAGCCAAGCAAAAGGTGAAGAAGCATAAGGAAAATAAAAAGAAGAAAAAGGATTGCACAGGTACAAGGGAGCAAGGAAAATTAAAAGGCATAAGCAACATGAAGAAGACTGTGGCTTTTAAAAAGACTTAACTCTACCTCTTTATTAGTGGAAGCCTCTGCTGTACTGCAGACCTCCGGGTGATGTTGCCTACTTGATGATTCAGCACCTCGAGGTGAAGAGGAATCTGGAGATGGTGACTAGACATGACAAGAAAATCAAATAATATTGTGACTGCCTGATGTACAAATTATTCTTTCATATTCTACATCCTATGTTCTGACATTCTAAGAAAGAAAAGGTAAAGCCACTTAGGAGTAAGCTGAGATGGGAGACAAGTGGATTGACCTTAAGAAGCACACAGGGATTCAGCTAAAGTTTATTTAGTTGTCAAATTGGGAAAAGTGAAAAAAAGACCGAAATTTCCCTGTAAGCACACATGCCCTCAGGCATAATTAACCTGAGGTGCTAAACTAACCTAATATGAGCAGAGAAAGGCCGCAGTGCTTGTCCATAAATGTTATTCCATCATCTTAGAAAACAACTTTCATAAACTGTGCAGAGTAATATTGGTGTATTCAAGAATTTATTAATCTATTCAACGACAATTCAATACCAGTGTCATCAAGGACCAGTCTTGAGGATTCCTCATTCTAGATACAGTAAGAACTTGGAAAACATTCAACAGTTCATGTTATGAGCTTGCTACCGGCTCTTTAGATCAGATTTCCTCATTCTTCTCCTTTTTCCATAAACAATTCAGTGGAGCAACCATCTATGTGATTCATCAGCAAGTATCTTGATAAAGGGGAAGAATGCTCCAGGAAAGGATGTCCTAATCACAGACAATTCCTAAAGAATGCTGGTGATGCAAAAAAGCATAGCAAGGTATCTGAAGTACAGAGCAGGGGCCTTGGTATGAGGATGTGACACAAGAACACACTGTGGAATTAATGAAGGTGACCAAAATGAGAGAGACCACAAAGCTTTAACCCAGAAGGTATTTTTAGAGTCAGATTTTAAGGAGATACCTACAAAACATGTCTTCACAAGCCAAAATGTCAATCCTCAAAAGGGAAGTTTAGAATTTAGCTACAGCTGGGTATTTAGCCCAACAGCCCTGGCATTCTACAGTCTTCTTTGACACAGGAAGAGAGGAGCCCTAGCTCTGACAGCTTAACAGTTCATCACTGATAGCAGAACAGTAAAATGCTATTCTTATCTTTTCATAAACAACATGACATAGCTTTTCTCTGAGCCAATGAGTCATGGCAGAAAAGAGATACATTTCCAGTCGTCTGAGCTGGCAGCAGGCTCCACCCTCATGCTCTGCATCTACTGCAGCTGAAAAATTGAGTTCTATGAAAACCCAAAAAACCCAAAAAACCCACCAAACCAAAACCAAACCAAAAACAACAACTAAAAACCCAAACATCTAAGTTTCTCTTAGCTTCCCTTAAATATGAAATGAAACAAGAAAACAAAACTCCCTTCTCTACTTCTTTCTCTTTACACTCATTCCTCTGTCTATCTCAGATAATAACTAAGCATTAAAATTACAGTTAACCAATAAAGGTTTCCCAAGAGTCAAGAAGCAATTCTTTACAGTTATCTCCTCGGTTAAAGAGCAGTCCCTGCATCTCCCTGTGTTTTGAATCACAACTGCAAGACAAAAGAAGATACATCTGTGAAACAACCCCTAGAATGCTGGCATGTGGTTGCACCATCAGACTGAAGAACTGCTCACTGCAGAGAGCATAAGACCAGGGGCTGCGGGAGAGATTCAGGCTCCCTTGACTTGCTGGGTAAGTACCAGTCAATAGTGCCACAATGATGCAACTGCACACATGGCAACTCCTATTTATGTAAGGAGGCTTTTCATAGTTCTTATAGTTATGCAGTATCTCTGTATTAGGAATAAATTTAGAAGGTGCATAATACTATCAAACCCAATAGTGACATCTACACATTGCAGGATTGAGCTTTAAACAACAGACAAAGAAATCAATTTAGGCATCAAATGTGCATGTGCACACACAAAAAAGCGCTCTTTACAATGGCTGAAAACTCTTATATTCACACACTTCAGGATAAAGATTAATTATTTCATTCATAAACCAGACAACTAGCATTAAGAAATTTTGCATAATTTGAAATGTACTAACAGTTACTCCGTTAGCACTAAAAGTGCCTTTATTCAGGTATTTTCAACTATGGAGTACCAGAACTAAATTATTACATGGCTTTCTGTGTGCTCTGTTTGAATGTCTGCTCAAATATTTTCGGGGAGAAAAACCCCAAACAACAACAACCAAACAAACCAATCCCCCCTCAAACATCAAACCAAGAATCAAAACCACCGAACCCAAATATCACACATCTTACGAAGTCTGTTGCCTAACATGACATGAAAACTGTCCTTGAAAACATTTGTACAGGGAAGTCCAGTCTTTGAAGAATTAACACTCAGTTCTCTTTGACATCAAAACACATTTTTAGAGGTACCATATATAATGTACAAGGAAAGAATGCAGTCACAGTAATAACAAGAAATATTATGATGGGTCACAGTGGATAGATAATTTGCATATTTGCTCCAAACAAAGTCTAAAATAAAGGCTTAGTGACTCTTTCACTGTCATTTGTCATTAGCAAAACAAGTTTTAGAAGTCTGCCAAAGTTGTTATCAGAACAAACACAGTACAGTCACATGAAGCATGCTGTTATTAGGTACAGAGATCTATCAAAGGAAAGAGAATTTTTTTTTTTTGAGCAGCAATAAAAAAGTGTTAGCTACCCCTTTTTCTCTTGAATACTTACATTTCTCTTACGATACTCAATCTGGTACATCCAAAAATTCTCCATCTCAATTTTGGTGTTGTTTGACTCTAACTAACATGCAACCTATTCCACCTGAGAAACCTTCCTTGCTCTTGTGCAGAGGGATTTAGTAACAGAACTTGTAAAAGGAGAGGATTGTGTTGCATCTAAACTATCCAGGTCAATCCAGCTGTTTCCAATACAGTTCATGAAGAGACATGTAACTGACACTGAAACATCTTCAAATACAATCACTTACTCTTGCTTTATAAAAGCAGTATTGTTCTATGTGCTTTTAGCACCAGATCATTTGAAGGGAATGTAGCTTGTGGGTCACATAGTCACACACAAGGCTAGGACAGAGGGCATGAAATCATAGTATCATAGGGTCATAGAATCTTTTATGTTGGAAGAGACCTTAAAGATGATCTAAATTTTACTGTCCCTGCCATGGACAGGGACACTTTGCACTAGACTGGGCTGCCCAAAGCCCCATCCAGCCTGGCCTTGAACACTTCCAGGGATGTGGCACCCAGGCAAACTGTGCCAGTGCCTCGCCAGCCCCACAGTAAAGATTTTTTTCCTTGTATCTAATCTAAACCTACCCTTTGTCAATTTGAAGCTGCTCCCCCTTGTCCTGTCACTACATGCCCTTGTAAGAAGTTTTTCACTGACCAGTATCCTCAAGTCCTTATCTGCAGAGCTGCTCCCAATTAGTTCTGTCAGCTTATGTTTGGGATTGCCCTGGCCCATGTACAGGACCTTGCACTTGGCCTTGTTGAATTTCATGAGGTTCTCACAGGTCAGGTCCCCCTCTCAAGCCTAACCAAGTCTCTCTGGATGGCAACTCTTCCCTCCAGCATGTTGACCACACCACTCAGCTTGGTGGTGTTGGCAAACTTGCCAAGGGTGCACTCAATACCACTGTCCATGTTGCTGACAAAGACGGTAAACAGCATTGGTCATTTTTTGTTTTAAAAAAGGTAGTTTATTCAGAGCTTTTTTATAGTATCATATGTGTGGACAAATCAACAAATGCTTCAGCAATTCAAGATTCACTTAGACAATAGGGCATTACTTATTCACACTAATGTCTGCCTACAGACATTGTGGCAGAGGAATGGAAAAGTCTCCTCATACATCAGCTCAGGAGACAATCAGATGAAGCAAGGCTTTTTTTTTTTTCTTTTTTAATTTTAGAGATAGTCTTCTGAAAAGAACCCATACACATGTGGAAAAGGTCAAAGCACTATGGAATCTTCAGGTCCAACATGCAAGTACAGTCAGATGCACTCTGCCGCAAGAACTGCCCTTATCAGTACAACTATGGCAGTAAATCTCCCTGGTTTTAGGGAAACTATGTAATGGCAGTGCCCTCTGTCATTTGTATAGCTCAAATTCTGTTCACTGAAACATAGACTGAGACCATAGGTTTGGCATAAAGATCCATAAAGAATGAAGCTGAAAGCTAATGATTATTGGTTGTCTTCGTCGAAAATTTGTTTTAAGTATAGTGCTAAAAATGGTGGGCTTGAAAAAAATAATACCAACTTAGCACTTTACACATACTTGCATAGTGTGGCACAATCTATGCAATTTAATTTATAATTTTGACATATGTATGAAACTTAACTTTTTACTGTAGTTCTAGTATAACTGCCTCTGCACATACTGCAAGCACTTACCCATCAGTTTCCTGGGTGGTCCAGGACCTGCCCCCTGTCAAGTTGTGCATACATGATAGGACAAGGTGACCTGAGACAAGGTGAGTAACTGAACTGCTCATTCAGAACAACACATTTGATTAACTCCTATAGGACTTCTCCATACAGGAATTTCAGGCAGCCTAAAGAGATTCCCCCAAAAGGCTCCTCCCGTGCCCAAGACGACTGATAAACATAATTCATCATTTTAACTACCACCATGGGTAGTCAGCACCTGAAGTAAGGGGCTCTGTCAAACAGGCAGCTGTTGGGTCAGAACTCTGACTGATCCAAGAGCTGACTCGTGCAGTTGCTGCTGCAGAAACGACCAATTAGCTTATGAATAGGACACTTGCTGGCAGACAACAGAAATTACTCCTGCCCATGCAGGGAAGGTCATGTACAACAGTCTTATGTACCCATTTAACATAGGAAGTGTTTTGTAGGTAGCTGAAGATAAACAACGGCAATGGACCACATATGCTGGAGCGATCACACAGGATCACAGATCAACTGTATCTAAAAACAAATGTAGTTTGGGAAGCCTTGGCTTGGGGAATTTCCCCTGATCCAGGTAATGACGTCCTGCAAAGACAGAGCCTCCTGTCACCTGCCACGATCTGGACAACGACAAACAATCCCATTTGAGAGATCTGACTCAGTGCTGGCTTCTTCTCTGAGTACGGACTTCTTTATCCATACTTTCACTTCAACGTCCAGTAAAAATGCAGTTTTATGTGTTAGTCTGAAAAAATCACTGTGGATCTCTCCTGTGTGTTCAAAAGATTTTAACTATAGCAAGTGCTGTTTTAGTTTTCAACAGCACAGAAAAATCACTTGAAGTTACTTTCATCTTCCAATAATTTAAAAATGTAATCAAACAAAAAACTATTCAAGGGGTGATGTATATAGTGCTCACCCTAATTTAAAAGCCAGTAACTCATCTGGGAGTGTTTGCCTTCAAGCAGACTAATGGCTAAATTTAAGCTCTCTTCTGCGTGATTGATGAATAAAATGCTTTTTGTTTTGGTTGGTTCTTTAGTGATTTTTGGTTTGGGGCATTTGGGGCTTTTTCTTCCTGTATAAACTTAAGTCTGCAGTCTCTCATAAATGATGGAAAGCTGACCTGTAGTCTGTGTGCGCAACCAACTGTCTTAAAAGATCTGCTCAGAAAAAAACTCCTCAATATACTATCAATAAAAACTCATCTTTATTTTAATTGTTTCCTTTCTCTCTTTTTCCTCCCTAGTTCATTTATTACTGAAGCTTGCTTAATTATTTAAGAGACTTCTCTATTGCCTTTTAATAATACATTACTCCTGCTGTGGAAAAAACGAAGCAAATTCATCTCCATGAAAACACTGAGGTATCAGAATTAAGAAAATCCTGCAACTGAGAATGCAAGGGTCGAAATAAAATACACATAACCAAAAAGAACAGAGAAGCAAAACAATGCAGCTCAGTTCTATTCTACTTGGAAGACTTGCCTTCAGCTCTGAACTTCTGCTTCTCAAATCTAAACCACCCATATATGTGGGTTTACTTTATATTAGGGTTTATTCTAACATCATCACACCACCTCAAACGTCTGCAGAGGAACAGAGACTATATATAAACACCAGTGACAGGGCTTTGCAAAACCGAAGTCTAAGTCTTGGCATGCAGGAATAAACCATGTCCTGCAGGTCAACAGAACCTGGCTATCAGTTCTATAGCCCCATGGATAACTCAACAGACTCAGAAAAAAGTCATGGTAATGAGTTCTTAAATGGAGAATTTCTGCCTCCAAACCATTGCTTTCTCCTGATTATGGCAGAATTGAAGCAGGCAGCCTGCTTCTATGCTGTTTAATTCACAGCCCAAAAAATTCTACTTGATTTTTGCGCCTTTCAGTACTTTTCTCAGTAGGTTTTTGTACTTCCACAGCTAAGCAAGCCACTCTTCTCAAAGCTCTGTTATAAAAATAGGTTTTCTCCATACAGTTTAAACACCAGGATATTTAATTGCATTTTGAATTATCTACTACACAAAACTATTATCCTCTCCACTTGAACATGTGGATAAATATTCATCCTCAAATTCAGACCTATGTGCTGCATGTCTTCTATTCAGACCTCTAAACACCACAATTTCTGTGCTTGGCTAGGCACATTCACAGCAGGGGAATCTGACAGGTAAGAATGGTGAGCAAGAGCTACCTAAATGGGACATGGGCCTACCCTTCCAGTGAGGCAACTGTGTGCATCTAGAACATATTTTCCTAAAGGGTCTCCCGCTCCACTACTCCTGGGCACAGGTGTACGACAAGGGCAATGCTTAAACTTTTTCATAGCTCCAGCTACAAACTTTATTCAGTGTGATGGAAAGGCTGAAAGAATTGGGATTTTTCAGCCTGGAAAAGAGAACGCCTCGGGTGACCTTGCACCTGAAGGGTGCCTAAATGAAAGCTGGAGAGAGACCATATACAAGAGCATGTAGTGACAGGACAACGGGGAATGGCTTCAAACTCAAAGAGGGCAGGTAGAGATAAGATATTAGGAAGAAATTCTTTACTGTGAAGGTGGTGAGGCACTGCAACAGGTTGCCCACATAAGATGTGGCTGCCTCATCCCTGGAAGTGTTCAAGGCCAGGCTGGATGGGGTTCTGAGTAATCTGGTCTAGTGGGAGGTGTACAGGCCCATGACAGGGTGGTTGGAATTAGATGATTTTTAAGGTCCCTTCCAATCCAAGCCATTACATGATTCCATGATTTTATGAGTGAACAAAATCTCTCCATTTCACACTCAGAGAACACAATCTAACTGCAGTTCCACAGCCTTTTCCATCAGGGGTCAGTTTCCTGATGCCACACTTCTTGCAGCTGTGCAGCTCTAACTGCTATTGTATTTGAAAAAGAGATCCTCACAAGGCCATAGCCAAGTGATAGTCTGCTTCGGTTTAAAACATTTTCTGATAAACAGACTTTGGAAATATATGTCAATTGTACAGATCTCATATGTGTGGCAAATTTTAAAAAAGACTCTTACTGCCTTTATTCGAAAGACACTGAGGATTTTTCAGCTTTTATCAAATACACAAGTACAACACCTTCCCCACAAACTCACTGTCCAGACCACCTCTGATTCAAGTGAAAGCATGCATCACTAAACCAGGCTGCACAAGGAACAGGGCAGCTAACAGTCTCCATTGTTAAATATTAAACAGGTACCTCTTTAAACTATTTATTTATTCACAGATGTCTGTTTCCTGCCTCCTACATCACAGGGCTACCAGAGTTTATTACAGCAGAATTGTCCATGGGCAGTGAGCAATTTACTTTTCTCATATACCTTACCAAACATTTATTTTGAGGAGAAATATCCAGGATTGACTGATAATCCTGGTGGATTAACCTGTGAATAAAACTGGAATCAGGACATCTTAAGTACGCACAGATACAGTGATCTGTATCTTTCTTACCATCACAGTCATTGCATGTCTTTCCTAACAGTCCCAAACTATACCCAGCTGCAGCTTAGCTGAGTACTTCAGAATCGTTAACTTCTTGAACTAGTCTCTGGACACTTCCAAATGGCATCCTACCAAGTATTCTGCTGTAAATGTATTAGCCAAATGCTTAGCACTGGGGATTAACAGTCACCTTCTTGCAAAAAAAGGCAAAGGAGGCTGTTGTATTTAATGAGTCTCAACCACAAATCATTCTTCTGGCTTCACTGGTCTGCAGTGGGCAGCTTTTAGTTACATAAAAAGTGACTGTTGTTTGTATCTTAAGAAGTCTTATGAGTTTCAATACTACATGATTAAGAACACAATATTATTATAAATATTTTCAGGTAAGTTCTATCTCTAAAAGAAATTTTTTTTGCTAAAGAACAACTTGAGGATAATTTTCAAAACAGACCTGCAAAACAACTGAAGGCAAAAAAAGCACCCAATTTGCATTACTTATCTGCAGCAACTGAATACTTCTGGCGCAAGAAAATGGTGTCTGCCTGAAGGTAAAAAACCTCTTATTTCCAGGTCAGTGCTATAAATCAGACTGAAAAACATCTCTGGCATATACTAGTCAGACTTAAAAGCCCCCTTCTAAGATCCTCCTTCTTTCTCGAGGGAGACAGATGAACAATTTACAATTAGATGAATGGGCTTCAACTACATTTTAATTACATTAACCACATCCGGTCACTTAGTCAACACAAGCTATTTTTGCCCAACTTACAGCTAAGAAATTCTACAAATGCCTCATTTAAGAAAGCAGACAGTTTTTGACTTGCCATGTAAATTAAAGAATCCAGTAAAGCAAATACTTACCTCTTCTTCAGGGAAAAACAAAATTCCTACTCAGTCCCAAGTCCCTTTCACAATAAGTCTTCTCCTCAATCTGTTGTAGATCTTCTAAATTATTTGTGTAATTTACTTCTTCCTTCCAAGAACACAGACTGTTTGTACATCTACAACCATCGTTTATCTCTTCACTGAGCTATACTAACTGTCATTTTAAATCACTGTTTTGATTTCAGTCAGCCCTGAAAATTTTAGTCAGGTTCTTATCTGACACGGTAAGAAAAACATAGAATGAGAAATTAAATTTTGGTGCAAAATAGGAACCTTTATGTACTTAAATATCTAATGTATGCAGAGACCAAAAAAACCCACTTGTTCTGTTCACTACATGAGCATACCAGACTGAGTCATATCAGCACATCTCAGAAAAGTTCAATTCTGCAAGATGCACCTGGATTTTGGAGAGCAGGTGAAGCACCTTCAGAAGAACTTGGTGCTCTCAGGATCCCCAACCTAATGTCATCATGACCATCATGGTACTCAGTGTTATAATCAGGCAGGAAGCAACAGGAAGTTCTTTGATCCTCCAAGCAATAACAGTATTTACAGACAGTATGGTAAACAAAATGTGTAGCAAAAGAGTAATGTGATCTATTTTAAAATGAGGACAGAAATAATTTCAATTTTGTAAATTTTCAAAGTTAAGTTAAAAATAATTGTTTCCCACATAAAATAATCTGGGAAGATTTCTTCCAGATGCAGCCCTCAAGTGACTGCAAATCAACTCCGTAACAGACATAATTTAAAAAATACTTGTAGAAGTAACTTTTGCAATATAGTTGTTTGTTAGGGCTTTTTTTAAGGTTCAATTAGGTTTTCTATTAAGAATCAAGAAAAAACCTCAAACATACTCATCACTGTGTTTCCAACAGTTTTGCAGGAAAAATATGTCTCAATCAGCTTGCATGTTTTTTCAGCATCTCGAACACCATGCTGCAAAAATCTCTTCCCATTTGTAGAATACTGGCCTTCCTCATTTTGAAGGCAGATAAACAAATCAGAAGCCTGTCACAGATCTACATGACTTTTGATCTTTTTTCACCATCTGAACTCCCTTTGCAGTAGCTGAGGTGTCTTGAATAGCTCTGATGCATTCCTAGAACCTTAAAATAATTCAGTTGAAAATACCAAAATAACACACAAGAAGTTCTACTTCCGCTGTTCTACCAAAAAAAACCCCAAACAAAGGTCACAGAAAACATTCCACAACAATAAAGAAGATGGAGCAAATGTTTGCAGGGACTTGCCCTTGAAGTAATAACATAGGAACATCTAATACATTATTTTTGGTCAGTAAATTTAGCCTACCAGCTCTTTCCATATCAGGCATAAATTTAACCCATTTAATAGTTGTTTATAAGTTTATTTTATAAAATAATGCAGAAAACTCATAAAACTTGAAATAAATATTATCTTACAGACAGCTGGAACCACAACCTGGTGGACCATCCCGATCCAAGTTAAACCTCATGCCAAAAGTACAGAATTTCAGAAATGCTGAAAATCTGAAAAACTGCCTTCAATACTCAGGTTGCTGTAAATACACTTTACAGTGATAACATAATACACTGAGTTTCATAAAACACTTCTAGAGACTGCAAGTTGACAAGCAACTTTTCTAGAATACAAATCTGATCTGTGATACCATCATAAAGAGTATTAACAGATTTCTTACAGAACTGTTGGGATTGTCATGTAACAATGAAAACGCAACATAGAAACTTAGAGTTAACAAAAGCACACAAATATAGATACTAGGAAAATGTTTGGTCGCTAGTCTGAAATATATTATGGCAGTAAAAAATATAACAGCATTTGTTTCGGGCAAGACAAGTAAAGAGCTTCATGTGACAAATGCTTGTACAGCATACCTGGGGTCAGCAGTGTTTAATAAAGAAAAATTTGGCTATCTGATAATGCATGTTTACTTCTCTTATGCTCTCTGGAAAACAAATTTAAAACAAAGCACTTTTTCAAGCACGAGACACAGAACAGGAATAAAATGCACCCTCCTTCACTGTCATGCATGTCACAAAGGAATGAGACATAGATAACCTGGGAGGTGAAAACTTTGTGTACTCACATCTCCATCTAGTGGCCTCTGGTCGTCAGAATCCCTTGATGGACTGATGTCCTGCCGCATCACCCAGATAGGCTCCTTAGGTTCGTCAGGGGTGTAGGGAGAACGGATGGTCCTTGTCTTCACTTCCTCAATAGCCTCTTTAATATCCTTGATGGCCAGCGAAATTGCATCTCTTTTTTCCTTGCTGTACCTCTGTACAGATTCTCCCGAGCTGGATGTAACTCGAGAACCAGATGTGAGCTGGCCATTACTTTCATGCCCACCACTGACAAGAGCCTGACCATGCTCCAAACTCTGTTCTGACTCTGGCATGTCTTCAGCTGCCTTGTCTAAGCTCTGGGAGCTCATGCTCTGCTTCACCTCTGCTACAATCTGATCAATGTCCTCCTCTTGTTCGTAACTATCCATTCTTGGGTAAGGGGCAAACTCTGCTTCCTTTTCAGGGCTGTCAGACTCTCCATCAGACCGCTCATCGTAATGGTGAAGGCGGGCACCAAGTGCCTCCTTGCGGTAATTGTCAGCTTCCTCCCTCTCCCGCTCATACTGCTGGATGCCCTCCCTGACATCGAGATCTGGTGTGTCTCCTATTTCCTCATACACATGCTCCTGCAGCCCATAGTCAGCGTAAGCCTCAGCATACTGTTCATCCTCTCCTCGGTGGAAGAGGCGATGTGTGTAGACATAGCCCGAGTAGGCTGCATTCATGGCTTCCTCGTGCTCGATGGAATGGAAATGTAAGTGATTGGGCAATGTTTGGTTGTGAATGGCCTCGCCATGCTCAGCCTCGGCGTTCTCCGTGTACTCCTCAGACTCAGGCCTGTACTGCACTGCATATGCGCTCTCATCCTCATTTTCCTGCACTCTCTCGATGTCGTAATTGTCCTCCACTGTGGCTATCACATCCCCTTCTGCAGTATCTGTGTGATTGTGGAAACCACTCTCCGTGCTGGCTGACCGAGCTAACATGCTTTCCTCCTCCTGCCCAGACAGACCCACGTGGCTGCTGTTGGTATGCCTTGGGTAGCGAGCTGCATACCTCTGCTCCTCTTCCACCTCTGAGTGCTCCAGGTCAGCCTCCACTGACTCATTCACTGCTCCGTTCGCTGGCTCTTCACTGATCTCCCCCTCAGGTGGTCCAACCAAATGGTTCATGGCAAGTTTTGGAGAGTAGGTCACTTATGCTGTTGACATTTTGTCTATCACAGCTGCAAAGAAATAAAAAAAAAAACCCTCTGACATTACTCCCAATAAAAAAAAGAGGGGAGTCAACAAAGAGAAGCAACAAAATGCACCCTTCCTTCCCAGCAGACAATCAGTTGACTTAGCTCTGCAGTCAGGTTATAGACAGCACAACAGTATGATCTCCCACGCAAATTATCTCCAACAGCAACAACCAGCAACAACATCCTTGGGGACTGCACTTCTCACTTTCATGGACAAATTCTTCGTGGAAGAATCATTTCCAAACAACCCCTCGGAGATGCATGTATGGACTGCAGTGGCATTGCAATGACGCTGGCCTATTAGAAAAGCTAATTTTTGCCAGGAGCTGAACCATGGCAGATTTAACAGAAATATTGCACCTTTGCTCCAGCACTCTCCTAACAGCTCACTAACTCGGAGCAAAGGAAGGATGCTGTAATGTGAAACAGCAGATTTAGCCCTGTCACAGAAGTCTGCAGTTGCTCAGATACATGACAGATATGCATTCAACACTTCTTCAGGTGAGCCATCACCCTATGCACTTTTAAAAAATCAGGAGAAATGAAAGTGCACTCTCAGGGTGCAGTACATCTGAAGAACCTGTTTCTTCTCCCTAGAGAACATGACAACTAGATACAGTTACCTTTCTGGAATCTATCTATAATCAGTTAAGATGCCTTCTTTCCTAAAACACGGAGAAGACATCACTAATATTCATAACCCTGACTACATTGAGACCAGTAGCACATCTAAGTCTTGCTGACTTCAAGCAAAAAAACCTCAAAAGATTATGTAATTACTAGAGAGGTCTGCCAATAGTAAAAAAAAATGCACAGAACAGAAACAGGCTTATCTAGCTCATAAGGTTTCATTTTTATAGAACAACTACAGCTATGTGGAACCTTGCCCTATGTTTTTAAGATGCAGTGTCATGAAGAGGACATGTAATATCCTTTCAGGTACTTAAATCAAGCCACATAGCCATAAATAAAATACAGCTCTAGCTTGTGACTTACTGGTAAGTACTAAAAAGAAAAGTACCTATTGGAAAACTGCTGACTTGAAGGATCTATAAAAGCATGTGTCAATTACGAACTAAAAAAATTAATGTGAACGTGAAACAGAACTTGGATCAAATCTTGTAAACTGAGGCAGGGAGGCTCACGTGGCACTTTGCTGACTAAATGAGCTCTGTGCAGAAGACCACTGGCAATAATTTCCTGAGATGAGAAAGCAACAGCAATTTCAGTTGCTCTCTATTAGAAAAGTTGACAGGCAGGCAAGCCAAGGTGTGAGTCACTTGTACTATATTTCCACAGGAAATCCAGAGGGTGCACCTTCCAGCTCAGTGAACACTCCCGGATTTTGTTAAACCTAATGTTCTAGCCTTTTAAACACAGGAGTCCTCAAAAAAATTACAGTTGTAAAATAACAGCTAATAAATCATATTAGCTGGACCTATAAGGATGTTGTACACAAACTAATCCCTTTTCAAAATAACTACGAAAAAGCTCAGTTCATTTTTTCCAGCTAAGGAAGCTGTGTTAGTAAGGCTTCAGTGACAAGATAAGGTCTTTTCCAGCTAAGACTTTCAAGCCATTAGGAAAGAATGGGCAGAGTAGAGGTATATACGCTGGTGTGCACCAGAACTAACACACCAAACACTCTCCCCTCATCACAGCATATGATAGGTTAAGTAAGCAAGAACAAGACTGGAGAGCTTTCCACTTTTAGTCCACAGAAAGGGTGAACATGCTAAGGTGCAACAGCTCCTTGAAAAGCCCTTCCCAAGGAGGATTACAGCAGAGGAATACATTCTGTGCAGGTAGCTCAGTTTGCAGCCTGCAGTGTGAGCTGCAGACTGAGCTCCGGGTGGCAGAAGCCCCATGCAAGAGGCCGGGAAGTGCCAACTCTTTGCATAACACAGGATGCGAAGATGCTGGTGCCAGCCAGGTGGATGGACAGGATGGACACTAAGACATGGCTGGAGCCACAAACTAGGGAAGGAAAGCGAGACTTTGGAGCACTTGGACTGTGAGTGGATAAAAGCCCAGGGGTTCTGTTGTTCAGACTCCCTCCTTGGAGGCTCAGAGCTCGAGCTGCTTCTGTGTTACCACACCGTGAATAAATGGCTTTATGGAAAGAGACATCCAAACCTCTGCTGTGGTAAATCTGGGCTCAAACCGGCCAAGAAACCTGGGCCGACCCCGTGAGAATGCGTAGGAGTCAGCTGGGGACCCATCAGGTCACTGGAGTGGCCGCCGTGAAGGGGCTTCCGTCCCAGCAGTGACAGTCTCTGGCAGCGGGAGTGTGACTGCCAGAGTCTCGTGAATGGTCAGGCTGGGAAGGTTCTTTAATATTGCCTGCTTTCATTGAAGCCGATTATAAAATTTCCACTCTTTTTCACATAGACAGAATTAGGCTAAAATAGAGGGCTGGTTAAAAAAATCTACCTTAAATTTATTGTGTTCAAAGCAGCCCCTGACTCATGGCTGTGTCATTGGTCACCCCCAGAAAAAGGGCAGTGCTACTCAAAAGAAATGAAGTTACGCATAAACACAGGATAATGATCAACTTTCTGACATTTTATCACACGTAACCTGATACATCTTTAACTTAATTATGTTTTTAGAAAAGAAGGCAAAAAATCAGTTACATGAAGATTACTCAAGTCAAGTGAGGTATCAAAAGCCACAATGTTTACGACAGCAAAACTTCTGAAAATTGCTGAAAATACGTTATCCTGTTTTAGAAGTCTTAATACATGCTTGTAACAACAAATTTTATGGACAGGCAGCATCACTGACATGCCTTAGCAGTGAGAAACAAATTACAGAGATTACAAACCATATAAAACATGGCTAAAAAACACCTGAGAGACCCGACATTTTCCTCTGACAAAGCTGAAGTTTCCAAAGTCCTGCTTAGAATTCTCTTAGCTTGACTTCAGCTACTGATATCCCAAAACTTTCAAGGTTGTATCTTTTGAAGGGATGAGGACGAAATGTTAAGCTTTACTAGAAGTTTTTTACTGAAAAATGCCCTTTTGTTTGGCTTTCCTCCGATAAATTAAATTCAACATTTTAATTTTTAAAACAATAAATTATTATTTATTTTGAAATCCAAAAAAATTTTTAGTTGTTTGAAAATAAGTTAACTTAGAAGTCTGATCTGCATGAATGTTCTTAGGTCACCTCCGACCCAGTAACCTTCAACAGAAAGAAAGCTTCTGAGTCAAGAACATTTATTTTACTGTCTAACAATCCGTCTTCAGGATGGTGAATTAAAGAACACCCATTAAGATTGGGGCTTAGAAGTTACTAAATCCCTTTTCATATACGGTAGCTGGAAGACTACTGAATCCCACACTTTTTATTCTTAGCAGCATTTTCCTCAAGCAAATACAAGGTCTGCCTGATCTTTCCCACCAGACCTGCAAAAAGCACTTTATTTCCTGCAAGCAAACAAAAATCAATAACCTACATAAAACGCCATAGACAGAAGAGAATATTAGCAAGAGAGGTTATCTGACCTTGGAAATATAGACACAGCACCCTTCTGAATGATATTACAGTCTCATATTAATTACCCAGAACAGCAGCTGTGCTCTGGTAATCAAACATATATGGGAAAGTGCTCTGTAAGCGCTCTTAGCTTTGCACACAGGACTTGATGGATGAATCTGTCTCCACAACAGAGAAATCAGAGGTTGATTACTACTGCAACTAACTCTTTGCTGAAGGTTAAACTACCTTCCTGTCTATAAACAAGAAAAAAATTAATATATCCACATATTTTTTTAACAACATAAAGTTGAAAGTTGAAGAATTTTTCTCTGCTACTTTAAAACACCATCAAAGGGCAACCTATCATTTCAGAGCAAGACCACAACACACATGCCAAGTTCCTCTCAGCAAAAGATATGCAGTAAGAAAAGGCGAAAGTGTGAGTATTCAGATTCCAATTTGGTTTGTTATTTCTTACCCAATTCCACATGAATAATTGTTTGATTTCTTGTATAACCAGGCAGAAATGAAGTGATTATTATTATTATCATTATTATTAATACTATTACTATTATTATTCCAAATACTACTTTAGGAGTTTATTTTATAAGAGTCTTATACATCGTATTTCCACAGTTTAATCTTGACTTGAATAAAAGCTTACACTCTTGATACATCTGTATACTACAGTCACGGTCTCAAAACAAAGCTGTGTGCCAGGTGGAACCAAGACTACATACACACATACACACATACGATTTTCTGTCACGTAGAAGATAACAGGATAACTGAGGAAGGGACCACAGGAGGTCTCCAGTCCGACCCTGCCCAACCCCTAAGTCTTTGAGTTAAGACCAGGTTTCTCAGAGCCTTATCCAGTTGCGGTTTGATAACCTCCACGACTGGTGATGGCAACAGCCTGTCTGGGCCCCAACTTCCGTGCTGGACTGCCCTTGTGGGGAAAATATTTCTTCCTTATAGTCAGTTTCAATTTCCCCTGTTTCAGCATGTCCCAGCTGCCTACAACCCTCCCTCCCACCACACACTACTGTGAGGACCCTGGCTGCATCTTCCCCATCCCCTGATGTGTTGACATGGAAGCCACCCCTCCTCCCAGCTGAAGCAGCCCTGGTCCCACAGCCTCTCCTGTGTCTCTGTGGCTTCCTATCCTTTCCCGCCAGTATCATCCCTGTATTGGTGACTCAAAAGGGAGGCAGTACCCAGGTGGGTTCTGGCAGGCTTTGAGCAGAGGGGATGGTTCCTGCCCTACCCTGGCTCTCAGGATCATGTCTGTCTCACACCACCCCAGGCGCTGCTGACCCTTATTCTGCTGTCCAAGCCTTGTCCCAGAACTGCTACTTGTCCCCACCAGTCCCAGCCTGTATTGTCATGAGGGGCATTTACACACATACATATTATTTTAAATTAAATACAAATTTAAATTAAATATTTCATTCATAAGAAGCATAACTGTTTCCTCTTATTTTACAGTTGAGTGTGTGAGCAAAATAGTTTTGCCTTCCTTAAAATACTTCAGCCACATTTACCTATGTTTTCCATGAAAAATAGCCATTCTTCTAACATACACATAACTCCAAATCACCCTAGGAATAGAGACCTCTGACTGAATTTTCACAGGCAACCCACCTCAAGCGCAAGTCTTCTTGACACACTCTCTGAGGAATTTTGAAAAGCACCTCTGTTTTTCCTGACTTCAGCAATACACCAACGTTTCACTTGTACAGATCTCAACACGACATATGAACACAACCTCTCAAGAAAATAACATAGTCTTTTAGCAAACATACGTCTTTGAGAACCACCTTAATTTTTTTTTCTTTTAAGAGCCCCTATAGTAGGAAATTTCTGAGAATTTAACAACATATGCCATGCCCACTTTGAGGGAGCTCTCCTCCTGTGTTAGATAACTCTCTTTTCTGAATTGCAACCTGCTTGGGAAACCTCATTGCTTCTGCTGCCATGTGCTAAGTAAGCTCATCCAAAACAGCTTTAAATAAAAAAGCTGTGAAATTTTTATTTCTTGCCAGTCAGCAAAAGCAGCACCTGGAAAGTGACATTAACATCCCACCACATGCACACACATACACATATTGGTTCATAATAATGAGGCTGAACAACTGTGAACACTTACAGTAACTGTAAAGCAGAAAAGCTGCATGCACAATATTGCTCTGCACACAAGAACCCACAGCTTTTGCTCATAGTAGACAGATCTAGAATTACCAGCATTAAGAGCGCTTAAAACATGTTAAACTTTTCTCCCCTTCCAATTCACATCTTATTCAAAGCTAAAATACACTGCTGAGCAAGAAGCACCATTCAGTAATCTTCAGTGCAGATGGTCCAGATCTCATAAATACTTTAGGGCACAGGAGATGGGAAGCACTCAGATTAGAAAAGGAACAGATCCTTCTCACCACCTAACACTGAAGTCCTGCCTGCACAAGAAATAGAAGGAATACACGGATGGAAGCCATCCATCTGCTGCCAGAAGAAGGCTACCAGATATTATGGCCCAAACAGAAGACATTAACCAAAAGCAGTAGAGAAAAATCTTGGCAAGGAACCACAGGCAACCTCTGCAGTGAAGTGCAACAATTAGAAACACAAGACCAAAAACACTCTAAAAAATAAAGCACAAATCTCAGATCATAATTGGTTGAGGGAATAAAACTGACTATTGTCACCACCAAAATGATTAAGCTTCCTAAATAAAAGTCCTATTAACAGCTAAACTAAGGAAATATGGGGTTCTCTTTCCCTCTAGTGTCATTTTCTGACAGGTCACTTCTGGGTTTATTCCTGGGTATCAGGTATTGCATTTTTAATTAGCAGACAGATAATCTAAAACTTTGAATGCTGGAATTGTTACTCTGGTATTCAAATCATGGTTATAAACAACATCAACTTTCAAAGGAGCATGAAAAATTTAAATAGTACATAAGTAATGTCAGAGTATCACAGCATTTCAAATCAATATCAATCAATCCCTGTTAGAGTACAACTATGAAAAGTGAATCTGTACTAAATCTAAGATCATGGTTGTTTGTAATTTACCATTTTTTCTCCTCTGTGTAAAAGGGTAGAACTGTCCCATAGAATACAATGGAAAATGCTCACTCCCCAGTGATGAATTCTGAATTCAAATTATGTCATCTTTACACTAGTGACATTTTACAGCAATGAAGACTATCTTTTTCTCTCTATTTAAACAAAGAGGGATTAGATCTAACCTACCAAAAGGAAAAAAGAAAAGATCACCCCAGCAAGTCCAATACCCTTTCCATCCCTTTAAGAGCCATTAATAGTGCAATATAGAATGGGTGTAGACAGAATTAAATTATATGATCCAGTGCACTGCAGGGCATGGCTACCTTCAGGGTGAATAAGAAGGCCTCAAGACTCATTTACACAGTAAGAACACATATGTCCAAAAATCCCTTGGATTTTCCTCCTCTGGCTTCAAATAAAGGCTTGATCCAACCTTTCTAGCTTTAACAGTCTTAATCAGCTGTGTTTTGGCCACTGTTGCACAGCCTTGATACAACTACCTTGGATACAAGTGAGACAGACGAGTCATTGAGTTACCCCTCAACTTTCCCTCCTTAAAATACCTATTTTGTTACGGGAAGCAAAGTTTTCGAGTGAGTTAAACTCTAGCTTTTTGAATTCTTTTATGCAATCAATCCACAGGTTTGGTGGATTGGTTAGGTACACAGAAACGTTTGTATGGTGTTGAGACCACTTCAAGAAAAGATGAAGGGTTTGCTAGAATGAGATAGAAGGCTTTTCAGCAAATATGCAGCTTCAAGAAATATCAAGCTAAACAAAAGACAGTGAAGTCCAGCTACTCAGTCTGTCAGCCTCATCAGCTTCTTTCAGCGGAGACAAGTGAGTCACAGAACACTGTTTTAACGCACGGAAATGGTACAGAAATAGTGCTGAAACTGTAATAACTTCTGTCACACAATCAATAAACACATGTGTTCTGAGCGACTCATTATTACCTGAGAATTTCAAGCTAAGGATATTCCCTCATGAAAAGCAATCATGGTTCAGATAGCATAGAATTAAAAGACCTGATCGTCCTTTAATTCATTTTATTTCACAAGTTCCAAAGGAGCTATACCTGACTTAAGCGGAAAAACTGGGATAGATAGGATTCAGAACTTGCTTGCCTTTGATGTATTTAAAAATGTACCACTGCCTGGCAACTGTAACACGTAGTTACCAAAAACACTGGGTTATACAATCCCCCCAACCCTCCACCCTATCTTTTTACCAAGAAAAGGAAACACCTCAAAATAGACAACTATTATTTCAATTTTTGTTTTTATTAGACTTACACTTTACTATGTGGTTTTTTGACAATGACTTTTTCAAGTCTTTCTCTGAGAAAGTCATTGTCAAAGACAATATATAAAATGTGAAGGCATTATTCAGAGTGGGGAAGTATGAGCCAGACAGAGAAATGAGATAACTAAAATTCCCAAGAATTTGGTCATGAACACGCAAGTTCCTTTCCATTCAATTCTTGCCAATCAAAACAACTGAGCTAATACTTTCTATCTACCATATAATAGACTTCTTTTCAAGGACCTGATACATATCTGGACTGCATTATTGAGAAGGGGGTTTTACGTACTAGCTAGTTTGTTTCTTATTACTTATTTCTGAGTGACAGCAAGACATCAGGTATCTGCTTCCATTCACAGAAACTAGGTAAGCAAGAGCATTTAAGGGCTGCGGGCTAGCAAAAACTTATGAAGTAACAGTGAAATCCCACTAACAAAGGTATTTCATTTAAAGGTTATAGTCACAACTGAAGAAGGAAGGAAGGAAGGAAACCTTAGTGATTTCAAACCGCAATATTCCTGGAATTAAATGCTACTTCAATAGATTCAGTCTGGTAGGTATACGGCAGGGGAAAAAAAAAACCTCACAAGAAACAAGAACTATGGCACAAAGTAACAGATGCAAAGGAGGAAGTAGGAATGCATAGATGTATGTTACAGGAGATTAAAATTAACTTTTTTCTCCTCCCTACATGGACAGCCTTCTCTTCTACTCTATTTTCTGTTACCATTTTAGCCCACATAATAAGCCCAATCTCATCTCTAACCATCAACTTCTACTAACACTTGCAGATCATTTTACTACTTCTATTTCGAGGAGAAGCTGCTTATTCAGTCCACATTAAAAAAAGAAAATCAAAGCTACATAGTCCATCTCACAAGTTTCCAAAGGCTGGAAGGAAATTTTATCTGCCACTTGTATTTTCTCACAGATTGGCAGCTGTATTACAGTGCCCTACCATACAGATAGCCCCAAAGCGATCTACAAAACCATATGGGAAGATGTCATACATTTACCTCCAAGCATAGTCCTGAGTGATGAGGTAAAAAACTCTCAAGCACGTCTTCCACTGTTACTGTTACTATTTTCTGCCGGTTCCGTGGGGTCCCGTGTGCCCTCACAGGTGCCAGGGCAGGTTCAGTAACAGAGTCAGTAACAAAAGAGCTGGGAAGGGGATTTGCTGTGGCCTTTATTCCAACCAGCGAGCTTATTGCATCTCCACCCATCGAAGGGGGACCAGGCAAATCCACAGTACAATGGCATACACAGGTTTTTCTCGGGGCTAGGGGAAGGCGGGCTCAGGGAACAGGGACCAGTGGGAGAGCCCCAGGGGAGGGACGAGGGGCTGGGGCCATCAGCCAACCGGGGAGTTTAAACTGGAATATATTAACTTTAACAGAAACCGGCAATGTGGAGAAAGTCCTGTGGCAGCCCCAACACACAGGTGTTCACCAACTACCACAGTTACAACCCTTCTGAAATGCTGCGGCCACTTGTCAGCACTAAAGCAGATGCACCACGAGCACATGCACACCGCAGATTTTCACAAGCAAGAGGCCTGTGTGGCTAGACCAGCACCTACCTGAATTTGGCTGGCCTCACCAGACATGTCTGCCTGCTCCACTCTCCGCAAACAAATTTTTCTCCTAGCTTATAACATTAGCAATTTCTGCGCCTTCCATGAGCTTCAAAGCAAGACACAGCCTGCACTACGCCCCAGAGCTGATGAGAGAACGGTTACTCATTCAAACAGGGAGGACATCAACATCACTCGTTTCTCTGAACTGAGGAAGATCTTGACTGAGACCTACTTTTTCAGCACAAGCACATTCCTGTTACTGTAAATAGCTGCTCCAAGGCGACTGCACATGAAATCTGTTCCCCAGACATAATTAAACGCTAATGAAGGCTGGCATTTCTCCACATCTGTAGCTCACAACAGAACTTGAGGAGTATTAACAATTGCACTGTACACAGCTCAGGGTACTCAGTTGTGCAGCTTGCTCAGAAATTACAGTCTGAGCAGGGAAATGGAAGTGATGCCTGGTTGCAGCCACTGAGGTCCCATCAGGTTAAGGAAAAAAAAAATATCTGTTGACGCGAATCAAGTTAACTAGATCACACACACTACTGCCAGATCATGCAAATCAAAAGTGGAAGCATGCTGTAAAAGGCACAATGCTTCCCATACACTTGCCAGTCTCTACCTGCTAAGGAGACAAACAGACCAGAACACAGCTACACAGGAGAGAGTTTGAAAGAAAAAAAAAATTGAGGAGAGTCACCCAAGCATTCTTTTCACATCTCTGTGCAGTATTTACAGCTAGAACCTCCACACAGACCAGTCCCAGACAAGACATACAGACAACAGGTAAAATGATAGTGTAACAGCATTTAAAGATAGTCATAAGCAAAAAAGAACATAAATTAAAAATTTTCTAAAAACACATAATGTGGCAGTCGCCTAGTTTTAAAAATTATTTGTATCCTGCCCCACAGTGCTTTTGTCTATCTTCCAAAGAGAAACGACACCCAAAAGAATTCAGATGGCTCACATTTCTGTAAAGTATGTTATTTCTTCTTCTCTTTTTACATAGCAATACTTAGATTTTAGTAGAAGTGTGTATTCCATTTAAAATATTTTATTATGCATTCTTAACATTATAAAATCCTTTTATATTATTAAGACATCCAACCAGTAGAATTAGTAGAAAAAAGTGGCAGCTAAAAAGGGTGCTTCTAAGGTAAAACATATTTAACATGAATAAAATTAAAGGAAGAACAGAACAATCCTGAATTGTTTCAACACTTGAAGCACTTATTTAGTTATTCATTGGTTAGTATTTTTCTCCTTTTTGATTGCAGACAGTCTGACTATCAATGGCTCCTTTCACTTATCCTCAGAAGTTATTATTAAGGCAATGTATTTCAAAGGCACCCATAACTCTTTCTCTACAGGAAATAGAGGCCCTAATTATTTTGCGTTATTATATTTTATAAAGAGAAGATAAGGTATCTCTTAAATGTTCCATTAAACCTAGATAAGGGGGATCCTATAATTCCAGGGAATGGTATATTTGAAATTATTCTGTTGGGATTTTTTTAAATTCCTTTTCAAGGAAGCACCATTCCTCCTATAACAGAATGTCTTTCTTGTCTGAGATCCAAGCTTAACTGGTAATCTAGGCTCTACTCTTTGGTGATATTTAACATAAATTAAAATCCATGTCCTGTTCTCTGTTATTCATCAGGCAAAGGAATGGTTTGACCTCTCCTCAAATACGTGAGCTTTGCGTAAGTGACACTGTAAGAATGCGCATGCCGATCTCCCTTTTCTTTGCTATACTACAGCATCCTTTAATTTTTAATTTCTTAAATTCAACACAAAAAGTACTTAGGATGTGATCTCTCTCATGGAAACATGCTTTAAAATGAAGGTAGGAAGTCACTGAATTAACTTTTGATGCCCGAAAAATAGGCTGGAAATAAATGCCCATAGACCGATGTCTATAGAGCAGGTATTTGTTTATTGCAGCGCTGGTGGTGAGGGGGATTTCTCCTCCTAACTCACCCACCTTTGTCAAGTGCTGTAGTGTATTTATACAGTAAGTTCTGCTTAATGTTGCTGTGTCATTACAGCATCATCGCATACGTGCCGGAACTAATTTACATAGCATGATCTCATGGTCATTAGGTAATTCTTTGCACTGCGCATGCACCTCCCCAGTTCGGGGGTCTTCGGGGGTCTTTGATGAAGGCTTCTAAAGTCTTCTTTGCACTTGAACTTTTCAACTTTGCCTTCAGGACATGCGCAGTTACGGTGCTCCTTGGTCTATCTGGTCTTAATCGGCCTAAATTTTTTGTTTTGTGGCTAACTGGCTTTGGCCTGCCAATTTCTCATTAGTACTACACTTACCTACTTCTAAAACTATACACCTGGTTAAGTTTGGTGTTTTTCCCCTCTCTTTTTGTCTATTCTGCATTTAAGCGACTAGTTAACTATATACTAGCCATTTCATTGTATAAAAAAAAGTTATTCATATCAGGTCATATGGGTATCAAAAGTTATGATTCAGGTTATATAAGCGTAGGGTTATATAGGTATAAAAATTATGATTCAGGCTATATAAGTATAGGCGGCTATGCTCCATCTTATATTGATATTCTTCAGCTTATATTGATAAAAGTCATGATTTAGGTTATATTGATATTAGGTTACATAGATATCCTATAACCCAAGCTATATAAGCAGTTTGTAACTTTGACGTAAGTTATATAGACACCACTTTAAACATGGAAGTAGATCTTAAAAGCAATGAAAATAAAAAAGAACTATGTATTTCTCATCGTTTCGTAGGTTGCTACAGGATTATTTTAAGATTACCACTTTACTACAGAATTCAACACCGTGCTTCGAATCAGTCAGGCAGGTGGCTACTGTCAGTATTAAGTTACATGAACTTCCCTGGGCAAGTAAACTTTTAGCTCTATAGAAGTTGTAAACCCCATGATGATCAGTAAATCCAATCCAGCCTCCTAAAAGCACAAACCATTGCGATCCCCTAAGTTCTCGCTTGCTTGAACTGCAGTACACCATTTAGAAAGGCCTGCAATTTTCAAAGTTTGTCAACCCACAATATCCAGTCAATTATCCTACAGGGCACTTACATTAAGCTACCATGCTACAAGTATTAGACATCACTTCACTTTTTAAAATATTAACACAACATACTCTTCCTTACAGTCTTCTGAAACTCTGCCATCAGGGTTACTAAAAACTAAGAGTTCAAAATGCTCTTCTGCCACATACTTCTAAACACGTTAAATTAGTCACCTGAATAGAACAACTTTTATGTACCAATGCAGCTGGTCAACAGCAGGAATTTTACACAACCAAGTCTCAAGACTTTGAAAAGTTCAGGCCAGTTTTCAAACTGCTGACAGTTACTTGTGCAGATCCTGAGCTCAAATACACATCATCCAAACTCAGGAACTAAAAGTGAGTCACTACAAGCTGAATGTTTCAAAATTTGATTAAAGCCATGATTAAAAAAAAATTAAAACTTAGTCCTGGGAAAACAGTTATTGCTCTTTCAGGCTTAAGACCAGGGGTTTGGCTTTTCTGAAAGTCTCTGAACTCCTCTTGTCAGTTCTAGGGGAAAAAAAGTCTGAAAAGAAGAAAACAGGAAGGTAAGGAGCATGGAAAAAAAAAATGCAGTTTACAAGAGTGAACAGATTGTCAGAGACAGTTTCTCAGAGTGTGTTTTAGCTTGGACCTGCAGTACACTTTCGAAGGCGATTCCTGATGGTCCCCACAGACTGCACTTAACTACATGCTGTGGAGTAGACTTGGAGATCACATAATAGATTTCTTCCAAACAACCATCAGTTGGCAGAAGAAAGGTTTTGAGCTAAGAAATGCACATGAATAGCTGCAAAATAGATAAACCTAACCTAACAGCAAAACCCTAACAGAAAAAGAAATCACTGTAGCAACAGAAAAACTGATACATTATTGAACAAAAACCAAACATAGAATATCCCTTTCCTCCCTGAAGGTTCAAATAAAACAAAACCCAAACCAAACCAAACCAACAGAAAAAAACCCCAAAACCCAACCACCCCCCCAAAAACCCTAAAACTGCCTGAATAATTCTTTGTACTATGTTACTTAATTCTACATGGTTTGAGAATCAAAATAACAATCACAGTTCAGCTAACAAAGCAAGTTGAGAAGCCAAATACAGATTTATTTTACAGCTTATAGGAGTAACAGCATGCAAACAAATATTTAGAGGGCTCATCCAGGAAACCTGAACATTACACTGAAAAGAAAATGAAAAAAAACCAGCAAACGGAGATGTTCAAGTCAAGGTGCAACAAAGAAGAGTCAACAAGCTCAAAATCAATAACCCGTACCTACTGCAAGGAACTAAGCCACCAAAAAAAATTAAAGGAAAATAAGCAAGTGAGAGTTTGTTGGTACCCCACAACAGCAGAACAACAGCACCTGAGTGACGACAAAACAGAACAGCCAAAGGCTGCCAAGCAGCAATGACATCTCCCTTGGCTCCCAACCATGGCAAGTGCAGTCAAGTTCCATCTCCACACATTTCCCATGTCCCAGAGAGGCTGGTCTCTGTACCATCATGGTCCAGGTTTTCCTCACCTCAGACTCATTTCTGCATAACAGAAGATGCAGCTGTGGCTCTAACTCTTTGCAATCTGTTTTGCCTGAAGGAATCTGAACTCCTCAAAATAACAGACTTAAAGAAATATGGAAACAAACTGTATCTGTTCCCACCCGCCCCCTCCCCACAAAAAACCCTTTTGGTCATATGCCGGGCAATTCCTCCTATGGATGTACATGTATGGGGGAAGATGGGTCCCTTCTGTGAGAGCTCAGCCGGCAGCAGGGACAGCAGAAGTCCATGTCCGGACCAAGACTTGCAGTACCAGGTGGTGCTGGGGCTTTGCCAACCACAGACCTAAGCACTCGGATGACAGAATCAAAGGACCATCTGCAAGCACATTAGATTCCCTAGATTTCCTACCAAGGTGGGGGACTTGTTTTATTTTTTTCAAAAACGACACTTTTTACTGTTTGGGTGCCAAAGCCTGCATTTCTCCTGTCACCTCACAAAAAGACCCTGCCTAGAGTCACAGGCAGTCACACTGGTCTCTTTTGCAAAACCCCAAAACCCCCCCACTCTGCATCCCCTAAGCAAACCCAAGGCTACCCAGAGCTCTTCAGCTGCACACTGCCATAACGGATTCTAGGCTCTAAGCTTCCCAGTACAAACACTTGCCAAATATGAGTCATAATTTAAGAAGAAACTACCTCACTTTTCCCTCCTGAGCTGCAGCTGCTCTATCTGGGATGCAATGCTGGGGTGGAGTGCAGTGCCCTCCCCCAGGAAAGAGGAGGTGGAAGAGTCAGAAATGAAGGAGTAAAGTTGAGCATGGATAGAAAAAGGCGAGGAGGAGAGCAAGGAGAGCGGTTTTACATTCTGTCCTTGTTTCTCACCAAGCAACTCTATTTTAATTGGCAATAAATTAATTTTCCCCAAATCAAATCTACTTTGTCCACGACAGCAACCGGAAATCCTCCTCTTTATCTCAATTTACAAGGCTTTCTGTCTTTTTTTCTCTCCAGTATCCTATTGAAGAGGGGGAGTGAGAGAGAAGCAAGGGGATGGCAGCCAGTCAAGGTCAATCCACCACAAGCTCACTGAAAGAAAAGAATTATAATGAAAATAGTATTGACATATATTCAACTCTTTAATTTAATGTAAATATACGAAAAACAGACTTCACGTGAGTAGATAGAAAGATTTACCCTGGGAGGGTTTGCAGCCATCTTTTCTCCCTTTGCCTCCTGGGCAGCGCCATGCTGGGGGAGAGAGCTGGTGCCATTTTCCCTTTGTCTCCCTGTGGCAGGCGCCATCTTGGAAGGGGTATTTCCGCCATTTTGGGTTTCTCTTTGCTCTGGCGGAGTTTGCGAAATTTAGCAATTCTGTATCCTGTGATTATTTACTGTTATTTTTTTGCCTGTTGCAGTTTTGTTTGTTAATAAACTGTTATTTTTTGACTCCCGTCAATCTACTCGTATTTCTCCTTCTTGGTGGAAAGGGATTGGTTGAAACTGAGGGAGATAACTCATTTTAGAGTGTCCAGCTCTTTAAATTTTCTTAAACCAAGACAGACAGACATGCTGTTGGTCTTCTTCTCAATCCTCCAACTGTCTTAGCACTGAAAAGCCCATTTTATATACCACTCTGCAGCAATAAATCAAAAAACCCTCTGAAATCGCATTGCCTGGCTTATTATACCACAACAACACTAGTGATTCAAATCCCCAAAATTCTTATCCACACTCTTGTCTATTTTACTAAGTGCTCTCTTAAATAAAAAGTAAATGGAGAACCCTTTGCTTATACTTTTGTAGACTTTCAGCTACATCACAAGACAATCAAACATTACAAGCAACACCTTTCTACCCAAGGTACGGCTATGAAATAGGCAAAACCATTGTGCCTTCAACAAATAATATATTCAAAAATAGCATAGACAAGCCACCATAAAATCCTGTGGTTCTTGAAAGTTTCGTTGTCACAGCTATGTAGGATACTTTGCATTTTTTTACAGAAAGTTTCTCTGGATTTTTTTGATGCAGTAGAACACAAATATCATGATCTTTAGTACTCCCAAAATCTTTTAGAGCTGCTCCACGGTACTTGTTACCTTCAGCTGCCTTGGAGGAAAAGGTGTTATCTTAATAGAATAATAAAAAGAAGTCCAATTCTACCTTAATAAAATAACGAAGAAGTCCAAAATCAGAATTAACTTTCAGAGTTCAAAATCAAATAATTTTGAGCCCACATTTACTTTATCCTTTCCTTCTATGAGATTTGAAATGTTTCATATTAGTTAAGGAAACTGCCAAACTGCAAGCTTTACACTGTGCTAAAAATAGATATCATCAGCACTATAGATAATACAATACTTACTACCAATAACATATAATAATTATCTTATTAATTATAGCAACTGTTATGTTATTATTACAATATTAATCCTTATATATTATTAATTTTATTTAATATACATTTATATAGTATAAAGAATATAATGAAGTAACACTCACTATTTTTTACTGACAGGATTTTTTAAAAATAGACTGCATTACTGAGAATACCTGGCTGCATCACTGATAATATTACAGATATTATTTCTGTCCCAAGAGGATAACACTGATAAAACTAACAACTTACATTGACGTTAACGTACTGACTACTGAGTAAGAGCTTCTTGACATCCTCTGGAGCTAGGCAGAGAATTCCACGTAAGTCCAAAATTCCACCTTTAGCTCAGCTTTTCTTGTAAGGAACATCACACTATAAAAAAATCCTAGGCTGATGTCCATATCTGATGAATTATTCAACAATTTCTCAGTTAAACAAAAAAATGTATTATATCTGACTTCTGTTGTAAAAATATCCTTTTTTTACAAACCAATTAACAGTTTGAAAAGGCCAACGAGTTTATTAAGAATTATTTTCATGTAAATTGTTAGATTATGCTTGAAGTGTCCTTTCACTAAAAGGATAACGAATCACTGGTGCGACTTGCAAATCATTGATATATTCATGCAACTGGGGCAAACTAACAATCTCCTTGACTAAAACCCAAAGACTTGTTCTTATTCTGATATGTGGTATCTGGTGCACCAAGGTTAAGTCACTATACTAAATTTTCCGAAATAGAAGTTACCCAGCTTGCAAGAGAAAATCAGCTTCTCCTTCAAATCCATCACTAAACAGTTCAATGACTCTGCATTTCTTTAAACAACAGGAAGGAATTATTTTGTGACTATGCATTAATTCAGAAACAGGAAAACCAAATAACAAAACCAACCAACCAAAGCACTACCTAAAAGCTTCTGTAGGTAAAAAATAGTTTCTAGTACACCTCAGAGTAGCATGTCAGTAACCCTTGCTTCAAATAGGCTGACAGATCCAGGCATGTGATTCTACCTGCAAATACATCATTACAGAAATGTGTCTCAAGTCTCTGCAATCCAAGCAGGTGGACAAAAAAACCCAAAAACACCACAGTAATCACCCAATTAGATCCACATCTATAAAAACCTTTTGGCCCTATACTTGCATGCTGGTGATTTGCAGATTTCACAGAAACTAGCTTTTTTTGCTTATTAAAAAATTGACAGGCATCTGTATAGCCAGAAAACCAAGAGTTCCAGCTCTACATCTTTCACCGAGATCACACTATTTCCTAGCAAATTGAACAAAAAGACTTCTGTAAGAAATGGATGATATGTAAAGGAAATTGTGAGTAAGAAGTGAATGTAGAGTACATGGCCTCACAGTAGGTGAGGCCCTAGTAAGGTCCCATGACAGGCCACAGAGAAAGTGTGAAAAACAGGGTACCCTGCTGCTCTGGCACACACTCCAGCACAGAAGGTAAGAACCCCATCATGAGGAATTGGATCTAAGTAGAGAGCTAAAAGAGAAAAATTCTGTGCAGGAATTGAAAAATATAAACTAAATCCAAGCACTCTAAGATGGCAATAAAGCACAAATTTTGTGCTGCCAAGCCACCCACACTGAAGCAATCCTGTTGACAATACTGCATAAGGTTTATGTTGCCCATAGAACAACATGAATTATGAAATCAGAGTATGGATCTAGCAAAACTGGAACCAATGACAAAAAGGCAATTATGAGGGGGCTGTTTTCTTGTGAAAAGTTTTGGCAGAGACAAGAAGGTACAAGGTTAATGAAAAGCTCAGCCCAAACTCAGAAAAAACCAAGAAACGAATGTAGCAAATAAAGAATAAAGTGCCAAATCAAGGGGAGAAATAGGAGGGCAGGTCTTCCACTGCTAAGTGTGTGCATGCCTCTTAGATGGTAGTCGTGCTGACATGTGAATTCAAGTCCCTTCGGATGACATGCTGGACTCTCAATCAGGTTTTTGTTCTTAACATTGTTCCAATTTTCTTTTTTTTGGGCAGTGGGAGGAGGAGGGCACCTGTGGAAGCAAGAAATGGATTTTTCAGTACCTAGAAAACTGTAATTTAGGCGTAATCACATATGTGATTCTCCAGAATCTGCATCTGTGTCCTGTTTGATAGCATAGGTATAGATTATTTTGCACAGACTATTTTGCTGCTCTACCTGTTTACTCTTTGAGTGTTCGTTAATCGATAAACATCTTAATAGCTTGCGCCAGCTAAGTCTCAAGTCTCCCTTCTACAGACAAGAGTGTCAAATCTTGGCAGTAACAGGAAAGTATTCACATAGCAATTTTTTCTGATCTTCTCCTAGTATGTACAAGTGAGGTTGTGTGATAAAATCTGAGGGTCATAAAGCAGCAGCAGGCTCACCTTCCTCAGACTGCCTGATCCAGCATGATCTATTTTCCTCTAAAAATGTAGTATTAAACCAAACAAACCTGATATGCAACCAGTGCTCTGTTCTCCTACCAAGGTAAATCAAAATCAGGTCGACTTATATTACTACGGGTTCAAAAATTACTAAGTAAAAAACATATTAATAAATAGGGAGCAATGTAAGCATCCAATTTTCTCCAGTAAGACTAACAAAGAAACAGGTAGCTGCAATGCTTAAGAGATTTCTATTATAAAGTTTGTACCGCTGCTTCAAGTTTGTAGAGTTTTGATTATTTTCGTACTGAGGCAGAAAGAGATGCTTCAAGAACACAGACAGCAGTCAGAAATTCTTGATTTCTATCTAATTCCTTCCTTCCTGACAGTGTGCAAGTCACAGAAAAATCTCTCCTTTGTGCAAAGAACATGACTCAAAAACTTACCAGGCTACTAGACTGCAGTGAAAATTAATCAGTGCTTATTTATAGTGAATTCTGAAAATGAAAAGGTCAATTTGAATCAGCAAGGAATTCTAAAACAACACAGCACAGGCAACATGAAACACAGTGGGAAGAGGAGGAGACAATTTTTTTTGAAATACAGTTTCTGTAAGCATAGGGAACAATTACTCTCTATTTCCTTCATCTAGTTTATTTTTGTAGCAGGGACAAAAATAAACTTAAAACAAGGTCAGTCTTCTTAAAACACTGAGTTTATAAATACAGAAACTATGTCATCCTGAACCAAATCTCCTGAAGATAATAATCTGGGAAAATTTATGAGGAATGTGTACTTGGTACATAAATGCACACAACAGCAGTAATTAAATTAAACACATCTCTCAAGCATGTTAATTACATGTGATGTGAATTTTTCATTTCAAGTTAAATCAGGCATACTGCAGCAGCCTGAGATTTAAGTAGATATAAAAACAGATTATGAATTTAACTACAAAATATATTACCAAATTCTCTCCACATCCTAAGGGAAATGCAGAAAGCTATGATCAGAATTAATCTGTTGTCTTTAAATCAAACTGGGTAGCACTTGAAATAAGATATGCTTATAAGAGACTGAAGAGATGTCACAAATGGAGTGAGTTGAGTTACTCTTTGTGATGCAAGATCATAATGTCCCCCAAGTATTAAATAGCTGGTGGCAAACTGAGCAGTGCACGTCTTTGTTTAAAATTGATGCTAATTTTTTCAGCAAAAGTACAGAAATTCTCAGTTTATATGTTTAGGACTACTTGGGCAGTTCTGTTTGCTGCAGTCTTGCTGAAGCAAATGGGCATCAGGGAGAGGTCATGTTCCTTGTAAATGTTTCTACATATTACAGAAAGCACATCTAACGGCAGAGATCAATCCAGCAGTTTCACAGCACAGCTGTTCCACTCACTGCAGGGCAGATTCAGATTCTTTTGAGAAGGATCATAGACCAAAACACAGACTGATACCTTTACTCCATGTATGCTGCTTATCTAATCTTGGAACTACCTTGCAAAGAAAATTGGCAGCGGCTTCAACAAGAACTCCAGGAGTGGCCACAGGCTTTGTCATCTGCTACAAAATATTTAATATCCTAGTTCCTTTTCCCTCAAAAAAACAATGCCTGAAAAATTTACTTGAAAGCAGCAAATCCTTCTTCTGTTAGAATTCAATAACAGCATTTCATTAAGACCACTCAACTCAGGGGAGTGGGGTACCAATAAGAAAAAAGACTACATAGTTTTTGAGACATAGGATTAAAAAAAACCCCTACCATCTCACAGACTCTGGCCTAATGGCTAAATTCCACTTTGTTGAATTTTACCAGGGATTACAGTTATCTGCTGTAAGCAACTTGTTTTCTTATTCCATAGACAATTGGGGAGGCAAGCTTCCAGGAGAGTTTGCTCCTGGAAAACAGAATCAGATCTTTCCCTCTGAACGGTAATCACAGAAATAAGTCCCAGCTTCTCAGATAGCCATGCAATCCCAAGGGATTGACCTTTGGTGGAACTGTAACAGGCAGCATACCGCTTGGCCTCCTGAAACACAGAGTGCTATTTCATAAGGCAAACTTGTGTACTGTCCCCAGAGACGGCACATAACTATCCAAGGTACAAACAACAGGCTGTCATGCACACATCTGCTTTCTCAGCAGACAGCCCCAGATCTGAATGCACACAGAGATATGAAATGCAGCTTTTATTTTAACTATTAAGGGTCAAAAGCTGCTGCCACACTGGCAGGTACCATGACCACAGTGCATAGACAAGCATGCTATGCGGAAAAGTCCATCCATTTCACATTTCTCAAATGCTGCTGAGTGACAAAATACTTCGATCTACAAACTCCCCAGTGACATCAGCCATGCAAGTGGACCTCCATGTATGCATGGAGGGATCTGCTCTTGTAGTCCTTCCTTTGATCCTGGAGTCCAACAAGCCATGAACCCTACATTGCACAGCATCTAGCTCTACACAAGACAAATACAAACACACTGGCAAAAACGAGTTGGGGGTTTTTCAGCTGATTTTAAATACACTGTCACAACATACTTTTCACAGGTGTCCTGGGGAGACTCAAAAGGTACTTTAATACCAGGGGTTTAGTCTGAAATAATTTCAGTGTGAAGCAGCTTAAATACAGCACCGTGAAAAATGCCGTCAAAGTTCCTTGTTTTCTCCTCCTTGGCTCTCACATCAGAAATACACTGAGGACTGTTTTTCTGAATGCAATGTTTTACCATTCTGTTCTATATTTTATGTACAAATTCAGCATTGAGCACAAAACCCCAAAGGATCAAAACTGAAATTTCAGATAAAGGTTACGAGGCACAAAGACAAGTACAGAATTTGCAGAAGAATTAATGAAACATGAAAACCTATAAGGACCCATAAGGGCAGGATAATCATGGTAACTATACAGCTTAGAGGAATGAAATACCTACCTGCATAGATTTCATTATTTTGGCTTGTTTTCTGTATATTTTAAAATACCTCTGATGCCCTCTAGACCAGTGCATCTTGGAATTTACTGTTTTAAGAACTAGGCATTAGTTTTAAATGCTGTAAACACATCTTCATGGACAACAAGGGCAGAGGATACAGTCTGCTACATGTTAGTCAAAGGGAAATAGCTACATATATTCAGTATTGAAGGCTCTATCAGCCTGTGTAACCCAAGACTTGAACAAAAATAATTCCTGATTGCTTATTTTTAGCACTTGTTTACTTTATGCTATTTAACATGTTATTGTTTTGCTTTTGTACTCTAAAAGAAACTTAATTCCAATTAGAAACCTTTTATAAATTTAACTATACTGTTCCATCTAAAAGTCCTACAGACATTATACCACACCAGGCAGCCAGATGTGCCAAGGTACAATCTGGATGGAAATTCAACAAACAAAAATGCTGAGACAGACTGATTACATTAGCCATTTGTTTATACTGAGACCCCCTGTAATATTACAGAAAGGCATAGTGTAAGAACCGGAGCAGAATGGATTTGTGTATAATATTAGTACCCAACATGTGGCAGTTCACTCTCCCTGCATAAGCAATTTCCATTTTTGCTCTCTCAGGCACACCATGCTATTTGTGACAAGAATCAAATCATATTACTATTCTCAATTACTTAGATGTAGGACAGTATTTTGCAACAAACCAATCTCCTTCAAATTTCTTCACTTCCTCTGGGAATTATGTTGGACATTATCCCTAATGCAGAACTACTCAGTAAGCAGCGAGAGCAGAGCTCATTTTAGAGACAAACACTCAGGAAAACTGAGCAACAGCAACATCAGCCTGCAGAGCTGATTACTGAGGGCTTGAGCTGTGGCTTTGACTTTATTAATTTGCAAACATCTACTCTCCTTTCTAATTGCATCACAGAACTTGCATTCAAAGGAAACAAGGAAACTGGCAGGAAAGAATTCATAATCTGAGCTCACAGTGTAAACGTCTTCTCGTCCAATTCATGCTCCATCGTAAGTCAAAGCTTCTCAGACTATCAACCACACAGGATGCATGTCAGGTGAAAATACTTAACATGTATAGGCAAGTGTAGAGGCTTCAGCTTCTGACAGAGACAGGATCACCTGATCTGAGCTTTCTGAGAATAAAAGAACATCAACTTGAAAAGCAAGAAAGCCAGACTCCTTTAACTCCACCTACATTATCTGTGTAGAGTGGGCTCAGATGTGTTACAATTATTAACGAATGTGGGAGACAGCTAGCATTCAATATAAAATATAAATTAATGTGTTTAAACCACCAGTAAACAAGCAGCCATTACATTGTGTTTACAACTCTCCCTTAAAACCATGAACTGTAAAGAGACCCCCTTTACAGATACCTGCTGGGTATGTCATAACATTTCAGCTCAGCATCTAAATTACATATTGGAAATCACCGGTTACAATTCTGACAAAGCCACTGGTATTTTCTACATGGTTCTTATTTTATCTGCTACAGACTACATATGACATCTAATCAGTAAAAAGGGAAAAATAATGGATGGAGTAAAGAACTATGAAGTTGGTAATAAAACTATATACATATATGAGTATTATGATGGAGACACTTTTTCTGTGAACACTTGGGATAACCACTTCATAAATTAAAACAATTCTATTGCTCAGACAACTCAAAAGAAACTCAAATCCTTACGTCTGGCTATTCTTTGTCTTCTAACCCATCTTCTATTACTACTAAACCAAAATTAATTCTAACACCTGATGAAATCCTGATCAGACAAGAAAGAGAACCATATAGTCATAGAATATGCTGAATTAGAAGGCACCCATCAGAATCACAGGGTCCAACTCCTGGCCCTTCACAGGACACCCCAAGAATCACACCATGTGCCTGAGAGCATTGCCCAAATGCTTCTTGAACTCTGTCAGGCTTGGTGCTGTGACCACTTCTTTGGGGAGCCTGTTCCAGCAGGGCAGAGCAGAGCAGGATAATCCTCTCCCTTGCCCAGCTGGCGATGCCGTGCCTGATGCCCCCCAGGGCGTGGCTGGCCCTCACAATCTACAATGGGTCCAGAGCTACATTGGCAATGTTGGTCCAACACACATAACTGCCCGGTGAACTTGGCAACTGCCTTGGCAACTGCCAAGCTCAGTTTGTGTTCTTTTCAGAGGATAAAGTCAATACATTTTCCCATTATTTCATCAGCAGTTCCATTAAAAATGAATGGTTTCATTAATTTTTGAGGTCTCTTCTTCCAAATTGGTCTGGAACTAACCAGCAAGAATACTGCTTGAAGAACAAAAAAGGAAAATAGAGGCTTTATAATACCAAGTTTGGGAAGGAGGAAAAAAAAAAAAAAGAGGTGGCTCCGAGTGGATTGATTTTACCCCCCTGCCCACAAAACCAATCAAACTGCAGTTCTGTGACAGCATACCAAAAACTCAGCAATCACTGAGTCATTTCTAGAGAAGCCAACTGACACAACCATATCAATGTCCCTGTCCCCAAAGTCAGCATCAGTGACACTGATGACATTTCTGACATTTCTGGTATGTGTATTTATCCATGGTTACTTAGTCAGATTTGAGTGTTTCAATACTCTTACTACTGGCAGTTTTCCCAAGCTCTCATCTGACTCTTCGCCATTTCAGTGCAAGCTGGTTAGTTATATCCGGTCCTGCCAAACCAAGAACAGAGTGCCTGCTGCCTCTTTCTTCACTGCAGATATTTTTAGTGCTGTGTGCACACCATCCCTTCTTTGGCCTAAACAATCCCCACTTAACAGTGGGGATTCCCTCTTCATGCAGTCTGTCCTCTAGAGAATTCCACTACCCTCCTTCAAACTGTGGTTTGCATACTATGTCTTACAGCTGAGAATACAATGAATCTCAAAGGAAGCACAACATGGAATCCACCCAGACTCTCCCCACTGACACTGAAACTAATAAATAAATAAATTTAGACCAAGGACTTATCAGGAAACCTTCTACAAAGTGAAGCAAAGTATTAAATTTAGAATTTTAAAAAATTATCACCAAATAAAAAAGTTGACTCAACTCATAGTAAGAGGATACTTTGCAGCCCACCTTTACCAGAGGCAAAAAAAAATTTAAAAACACTTTAAAATAATCAATCATCAAAATAAATCAGTCTTTGAACAATTCTCTCTCAGGAAGTGAAATTAAAAATGTAGGCATCAACAGAATAATAAAATCATATATTGATAAAATAAAACCCTGTCTTTATAATTCTTAAAAAAAAGGAAAAAAGAGTAACTCACTACAATTTGATTAATTCTAACATCTTTAACCTGCTTTTAATGGAAATCTCTTGATTCAGTGATGACAAAGAATACTTTGTCTGTCAATCATCTGTCAATTCAGATAATAATATCCAAGACAGAAAACAAAATACAAAACAGAAACCTAAATGCCAACCCTTTCCACTAAGATGTGCTAATAGATCAATTTTGACAGCCTAAATTCTACTTTATAGCAGTGAAAAGGTTATAAATGAAATCAGCCTACTGTCTTGAAAATCTGTTTCTAATGGGTGAGTTTTCCTCTCTATAACCCATTATTTTCCATTGTACAGCAGTAGTGGCACAATTGTGATAACAATAGCAAGGATTCAAAATTATTTTAAGTATTTATTGAAAAACGTCAAGAAAAAAGTTCAAAACAGAAAAGGTCTGATTATCACAAAGTTCTGTATTTCTCCTAAAGTAACTGAAACTACTCTCTTCACTCATTCACTCGTAAAAACACTGTTTGTGCAAATAAAAATACTACTATTAGCTGCATGAGCTTTTAATGAAAGAACACCACAACTGCAAAATGACAAGTGCTGAAACTAAGAATAGCCATCTGAGAATTCTAATAATCTCCTTCAGTAATATTTCATTCAATTAATCATAACTCATATCTCAGTGAGAAACAAAAAAGGAAGTAAAAAAGGAAAATGAAGTAATCATGGTCTGACATTTCGCTTATGGAGAGCTATAAAAAAGAGTATTTTTTAACATGAAAACATTTAAATTATATTTTTAGAAACATAACTGAAATTCTATACTTCATATAGGATCAACTCTTTAAACATCTATGGAGAATCCAAACACCAAATCACCAAAGCCATAAGCAAGAATGAACTAATAAACAATAAAATAATTATCTGTACATAAGCAGTTTTGTGGAGAGCCAATTATATATGTGAATATATAATGCTTTTATACAAGCTGATATCATGCAAACAAAAATGCAGATACAATTAAAGCTTCATTAAAGATTTAAAATACTCTGCCACTGATTTTCACTTACTGTTTACCAAAACGAAAACAAAGAGCCACTCAAGCTTTTAAGATTACAACCTGTGAGTAACATTACGCTGGAAAAAAACCATCCTATGATTAAAGAGCCTGGAAAGTAGGCTCTTTTGCTAATCCACAAACAATAGTTTTAAGCAATTAAACATCTACTTCTCACACTTAACTTTTCAGCCACTGGTCAATTTTTAATTTATTTTGTAAGAGTCTCAAAGATAATGGACTTTCTTAAAGCTTCATAAGCAATCCCAGTCCATTGTCCCAGTAGGTGAAGGGTGACAAGTCCAGCAGCCGCTGGCAGACCAATCCACACATGGCATGACCAGTCCCACTGCTCAGCAGGTCTCTGGCCTCACCCCATCCTCACCCTCTTCTTCTTGACCAACTTCCTGGCTTTCTAGGGAGATGTGTAGTAAGGATATGGGGAGAAAGCAATAAACCAGTATAAGAACAGTAGACTTATGAAATCCTTATGAATCTTACAAAAATCAGGTTCCTTGTATCTTTAACTTCTAATGAAAAGTAAAGCATGGGAGGAATCGCAGCCCCATGGCTGTCTTTAGTGCATCACACAGATCCCCAAGGAAGTGTAAGTTCTCATGGAAGTTCTTCCCCATAGCAGCACTTTCCTGTCTATACTGTGCTAGGCACTCTTGTGTCAGGTTTCCTAACTTCACTTGCACTCATCTCCAAATATAAACCAACTGTATTGTGGAAGTGAGTAGTCCAGACAGCCTGCTGCTTTGAATTACATAAGAGACTGAAAAAGCTTCACACTTTGAAACACCTGGGGCTGACACAATTCTACACCACTGTGGCACGGATCAGAAGGTGCCCCACCTTCTCCTGCCAGGTGCTGATGCCAGGGCAAAGGAGGAGGTACGCAATGTCATTACAAGTCGTACGTGGGAAGATATTTGGTTTGCCTGCTGAAACATTTTCAACTGCAGGTCTATTTTATGAGATTCTATACAAATTTCCGAACATCATACTACCCAAAGTCCAGTTCCTTCTCTGTGTACAGAATCCACCTACTTAGTAATCACTTCTTTAATAAATTATGTTCCTGTTTGGCTTTACTCCAGGACTAATTTTTTCTAAATTTTGCAACCTGCCTATTGAAATTTCCTGAGTTCTGACAAGACTATAAAGTAAGTGCATGCTGTGACACAAAGCAAAAGACAAAGCATAGAAGGAACTGTACAAGAGCACAACTGAAGTACAGAAATGCACTAGTGTCAATTCACTGTAAGATCTTTTTCCCATCCCCCTATTATCTCCCACAAGAAGCTAAAAAGATAGCCAGAAAATAAGCCTGAATAGTGCTTCTTCCATCCCAAAATCACATGCAGGATTTCATTGCTGGCTTCTGTATTAACCTATGCATTCTGTCCCCGTGGACAAACCCCTGATGAATTCTGCACAAGGTGGAGTAGTGTCATGATTCTTATTAATGCCACAAACACTGTCTAAATTGTGTAGAAACTTAGAAATAAACAAACAAAATAGTAATTAAAAGCTTTTGAAAGTTTCTGCATCATCTAAAGAAATACATCCATATTGTTAAAGACAGACAATTTAAAACACTTCAGTCTTTTATGCGGAAAGTATTATACGACTACTGTTTCAGAAATTTTTTTCACTCTATCTACATTCCCACAAATATGATCCGGATAAGAAAGAAATTTTTTTAAAATTCCCCCAAACTTCATAAGCCTGAGGAAAGTCTTATGTTCCACATTAGAGAAGAACAACTTTTAACTGCTTACAGTAAAAAATACCTTATTGACATAAAAATTGCCTTGACAGTTGCCCAGAGTCCAAATTTACCAGCTTCCGTGTTTTGCGGGGGAGTTCTGTTTGTGATGGATTTTGGTTGGTTGGCTGGTTTTAATATGCTGCCCAAATTTTTTTAATTAAGAAGTAAAACAAATTAAAAAACCTAACTAAGCAAATTCCTACAGCAAGAACAGAATCGAAACTACCAACAAGAGGAAAAGAGATAGAAGAGCAATAATGTCATTTTGCCTAAAAAAAAAAATTTTTATAAGAGCACTATTTAGGAAACAGTCTACTTATTCAGCATGTCTGTTCTTTAAGAGATTTCTCTGGGTGTATTTTTTTCCCCATCTACAAACAAGTGTACAAAACTTTTTAAGGTTTCTTCATTTTTGACCTCAAAAAAAATTTGAAAAAATCATACATCAATCACACCATTCTGATGTTAGGATAGTGCAAGCATAAAAAGAGTATGGTCTACATGCAGCTTACGAGGGGGAGAAAGAAATTACTTATGCAAATTTCTTTTTTGAGAGCAGCACAAAAAAACAACAGCAACAAACTAAAACAAACAGAAAAAAAAAAAACCAAACCAAAGAGCAGAAATGTGGAAACTTACAAAGCAAAATTGCTTTCAAATAGAACATGGGCATATTCTCCCAAGGTGTCAACAACACCTCCGTGCCACCTCAGCTCAGTTTCCAAGCAAGCCTTTGACACTGTAAGTACCAAACACATGGATTACACAGTAAGGAGGGACCTCCAGTTTATTCTAAATAAAAGAAACCCCACAAAATTGAACACAGTTTTGTGTTAATGGCAGGATTAGAGCAAAGCTACAGAGATTTAAATCAGATGCCACTGGATTGTTTTTTCCTCATTAAAAACATAGCTTTTTGTAGATTCCTGGAGCAGGCAAAAAATCATTGTTCGGGACTTGGCTAGTTTTGTTAGAAGCAGATTAGTGAGACTTGTTAAGTCAAAGACTCGCAGACATTTTTCTTTCCTACTTTTTAAAATATCTAAGGATTTGCAGTCCTGGGATCCCCACGAAGAAAATCTCACTTAGGTAAGATATAGCTAAGCTCAGAAAATATGCTGTTCATAATACCTTTCACTCTCACTAATTTCCACCTCAGAGATTTCGTATGTTGAGGCTCAAAAGCATAGTCTCAGCTGTTATCCAGGGCTTCCACAATGCCATGCTCAGCTAGCCTATTCATTGCTCAGAAAAAGGCTTTACAGGGCTTTACTAGAAGCTATTCAAGAGCAAGCAGTTAGTGAAAATGTAAGCAGAAGCATGCAATGTAATAACTACTATCAAAATAAACAAAGTGCTACTTTAAATTAAAAAGGTCATCTCCCACACAGAGAGGATTATCAATTCATTACTTCTATCCTTACTCCCTCAACACTGACGCAGCAATGTCACCTCCATTGCACTTTTTTTGTTGCTCTACAAAGAAAGGAAACAAAGAAAAGGTATTTTTCAGGTATTTGTACCATTTTTCAAATAATACACCTCTGCACTGATGCCTTAGGTTTTAACTTTTACATTTTTCAAATCCTGTACTACCTAGTGTGTAACTGAAGTTTCGTGTGGCCTGTTAAATTCTGCTCTCTCTTGCTGGTTTGACATAACAAACCCTCTCTAGGTTTGCTTTTCAAGGACACCTTGTTGTTCCCAACCCCAAATGCGTAAACTAAAAGACTTTGAGAGGAGGGGCAAACTTGGGGTAATTACATCCTTAACTGAAGTTATAATTGGAGAATTAACCCTGATATGCAAATGGACCAAACTTGTAGAAGTGTGAAGAACCTGTGACCCAGGGTCCATCCTGGGTGTAACCATTTGACTGCCCAGGGTGTACCTTTGAGGGCATTTCAAATAAATACCTACTTTTATTCTCTTATTCTTGTCTAGCCTCTGCTTTTAGGTAGGCACTTCAAGGCATCAGCACAAGCTTGACCAAATTTCACCATAAGTCATGGAGGATGGTGAAATCACTTAATAATAAGCTCCAGGCACCCGAAAGAAGTTGTTTAATTACATGTTCTGTATTTATCAAAAATATAAAGCTAACATTATTAGTAGGCTGGTTGAAGTCACAAACTCAGCACTTGAGCTGCCCAGCCATTTCACCACTCTCTCAGTGACTTCTGATTTGTGTTACATATGCAGCAACAACATTAGCAACTTATTATCAAACTTAGAACCAAAACTAAAAGCTGACAGTTCCTGGCAGATTTTCTGGTGTGCCTTCAAACTCCTCACACAGCACAGCGAAAGTAGAGCAGTTGTAAAGCACAGCTGGCAGGCAGGTCACCAGAACAGCAGGTAACTTCTCTGTTTCACTGAACAGGCTTCCACATCAGAAACCACAGCTGCAGCAGGTCTTTTGGGGCACCCCACCAGAGGCAGCAACCCACACTGGCATATGGCTATGGTGACCACACAACTTTCTGCGTGCTACTTCGCTATTGTTCCAGTTTTAAAGATCTGGATAGGTCTGTCAAATAAATGGATTTCATATAGCTTTCAAAAGCAGGAAAAAGATCTTAAGAGGATCAAATGAATCAGTAACTGCTGTATACATGTTATAAAGGTGCTTCACTGAGTTTTTCAGCTCTGACTCAAAACCCTCTTTGTCGGAAAAGCTGAGGAGTAAGGGAAGAAGAAACAATATGTACAACCTGTTAGACTGCTCAATACTTGCAAGCAAAATACATCTAAGGAATCGGCTAATTTAGTGACATGTTGTACAGTGATTTCTTCAATTCTGAGGACTGAAGCCACAACACCAGTTTTATACAACTGCAGGCACACACCATGTGCAATCAAAACTTCAGCACTCACTCAATAAGGACAGGCTTGATGCCTGATTATTGCCTTTTGGTCTGCTGCAAGTTGTGGTTGTGCAACAGGCAGCACACTGCCTACTTTGTATGCTGAGGGTATTACAGTGATGGGTAATGCATAAAAGGGAAGTCAAGATGACAGAAACAGCAATAGTCTACAGAAATAATGTTAGTAATTCTTCTACTACTAACAAACATTTCCTTCAATGTCAGATTTTATGAGCATTGGAAAAATATCTGGAGAGAAGCGACAATAAGAATCCTCAGGGCTACAGTGGCACTGCTTGAACCTCCTGTGGGGAAGCAAGGAGAAATGTTCTGAAATAGCTCAAGGCATCTTGCAAACAAAATATCTGCTTCATCTTTTCATAGAAACCAAACACACAGCACCTTCTTTTGACAGGTAGCTGTGGCAGTCAAAGATACTTCAGCTAGAAATTACATTCTTCCTGCAAAGAAAATTTAATAATCAGGAACTAAAAGAGTTTTTCTTCAACTATATTAACTCCCAAATCCCATAAAGAATTTTCCAAACCTATTCCCTAGCAGAGTTTCTGCTAATTCATCATTACTATTACAGTTTCACACAACATTTACAGTTATTTTTTCCAACACTTTTAACTCTGAAACATCCATCTATGTTTTACCACTTTCAAAAAAATTAACTAACCCTCTTCCCATGATGGCCATTATTTCATTGAGGGTATTTGCCCAATTTTACTATTTTTGTCCGAACTCTTTTTACCCAGCATTTGATTGCACTCCCTCTGCCACTCACTATGACTCTATCTGGTCCTTACACATGAAAGTTGATTTTTCTACAGATTTTACCTTCCCTGTATTTTTGAAGAAGGAAAGGCAAGTAGCACAAGTTGTGGTAGTAATGTTTGAAATTATATCAAAGACAGACCCAGTGGTACAGGACACCCTTGCTAAAAGCATTCCAATCAATTGCAGAGGAATATAAAAAATTGCTACAAAGCACGACCATAAGCAATTACACTACAATCACTTGATCTTCCTGCGCAAGACCAAACAGATAAGGTACATTCCCACCCTTTTCTGTATGCTACTCAAGCTTGAAATATCAGCCTAAAGAAGTTGACCACTGAATAATGGAATGCTGCTTCAAGGACAAAACTAAAGTTCAAAATAATTTACTACCTCATCAAATTGTTATTCTCGTGGAAGAAAACAACTTCAGAAAACTACATCTGGTGACAAACAAAAGAAGAAAATAAAAGCTGCTTAAATCAGTTTCAAGGATAAATTCATCCTGGACTGTGAAAAGCAAAACTATTTCAAAATCCCTTTGAAAGAGATTGTTCAAGTTGAGGATTGCTCCCTACAGTATTGCTGAAGCCCTTGTACCACTGAGTATTCACTTCTCTGAAAATCTATCTTCCCTCACTCCCTGGGAGACTATTTCACAGTCTGGTAGACATCAGTGTCGAGATGCTTTTTCCAACGCTTAGTTCTTTCTGTGCCTCACCATATCATTCACAGTTAAATCCTCCTTACCATACATAGCTTTGTTTCCTACTGTTTCTACCAGGGCCTTTTTTTGGTTACAAGGTAAGATTATTCCTCTTTATTAACAAAAAGGAGATAACATTTTGTTCCTTTCCACTTATTAAGCATCATTCCTGCCCTATGAACATTGTTGTGTTATTTGTATAAGACAACCAACCTAAGCTGGAAAATGCACACAACTTAGGCAGAGATCAAAAGTTTGTAAGCGCATTTGAAGCAAAGAGCTTCAATAGCAAGTCATGCTTCAACACTGGAAACTTGCTATCAAGATTCCAATATTAATCAGTTCCTGTACTCCTTGCTCCTGAACTTATTTTTCTTCAATAGGTAAAAAATTTGTGGAGTGAAACCTTTTCCTCACAAGAAACATTAAAAATCTTGGACTTCTGTCATGCCTCAAATGTAAAGAGTTGAACCGAAAGAAAAAAAAAAAAAAAAAAAAAAAAAAAAATCTTTTTAAATTTTGAAACAAAGTGCCAGTTTCACAGGGTAGACTAATTACCCAATTTCTCCCCAAAATTACTGTAGTTCTTTCTTTGACAGCATAAGGTTTACCAGGTAAAATGGAGAAAGAATCCAGGAATGCATTTGCTCCTAATAAATTGAAGAAATCATGCAAACCTTCACCTAAAGCAGTGTACAATCACAGCAGCAACAACAGTGTAACTTCCTTTGCTAACCAGACACTACAGAAGTGCCATGCACTTGATATGCAGACAGTAGCAAGAGAAACTGTGTCCATGCTAGGCACAATGAGGTCTTCTGCTCCTGTAATTCACTGAGCACCTTTATTAGCAAGGCAGAAGAAAACCAAATGCCATCTTATTCATGCACACACGGATAGCATCCCAACAACTTATTTAGCATTAATAAAAAGAGGCAAATGTACAATTGAGACAAATTTCTTTCTTTGACCATAAATTCACAAGACCACAGAAAAAGGAAATACTTTCCCTAAGCTGGAAGTATCAGAGCTATGCACAATGGTCACTACCGACTGCCAAGTCTTCAGCGTTACGTGACGAAGATTTATTTAGATGCTCTGGGCCAGTAGCTCCAAACTGTGGACTGTAAAGCTGTTTCCACATTCAGAATGGTCAGGCATCTGTCAATTTTTAGCTCTAAGGTCCTTCCACTAACCCCATCTATAACTGTCCAGTAATTTTCAAGAGCTAAATGTGGTGGTTTTGTCTGAAAAATATGTTTTTAGATTAAATGCAATTCTCTCCCCAGACTTCCAGAACAGGTTCACCAGATCCTTTGCAAAACCTTTTCTTTAACCTTGATCCCTTGCATATAAAAATCCATACATATATTACATCATTGTTTTTTCTTGGGAAATACACTACACATACTGTGAAGTCATGAATAGGGCTACATTTAGAGCCAGAAGAATTAGTCTCCTCAGGACAAAGAAGAACAAACAGAAAACATCATGCCATTACTTACAAACCAGATACAGATAGGAGAGAAGAGAAAAAAGAAGAGTATTAAATCTCCACCACATACGATTCAAAGGCATATAAAACACAAAGTACCCACAGCAAAACTATACACATAAACAATACACACCAGATGCAAAACAAAATATGTACATGAGATTACGTTCCACAAGGACCTTGCCACAAGTGCCATGCAGATCGAGCTGAAGGGTGACAATGCTATGCCTTAGAAGGAGGAATTCAATTTTCACATGCTACACTTAGGGACAGAAAAAATAAAATTATAACTAGCATAGAAAAAGGTTTCCTCTGAGGTACCTGTCACTGAGACTGAAGAATCTGCGATCATAAATATAATCCTGGAAGCAAAAAAGGAAGGCACTGCTACCACCCTGAGTCCCCAGGTTAAAACTTGCAATGATACCGCCACCATCTCACAAAATGCATATCGAAATTAGTGTATTTTCACTCCATGTTTGCTTCTGACACTTAAATGCCTCCTCAAAACTGAAAGTGTCAAAAATCTCATCAGTTCCCAGTGCCAGTGCTTACTTGGTAGGCTATAACAATCACAAGGGCAGACTTGGGAGCCACTACAAGAGAATTCAGAAACTACTGCCTGCGGGGAAAGCCTATCACATTTGATGAGCAACAGAACAAAAGCCTAGACTTCTAAGGCTTTAGTCTCTCCTCAGCAGAAAACAGTTTCCAGATTTACACACCTGAAGCTTAATACATTGATCCGTACATCTTCTCTTTAGGCAGGACTGCAGCCAGAAGATTTGCCCTTTGGATAAGGAAAGCATGGCAGACCATTTGGGAGATTCCTTCCTCTTGGTAAAAAACAGTGCTTGTTTAATGAATGTTGTTTTAAAACAGCTGCAGCTGTAGTCATTGGATCGCCAAGTGTCTTCAAAAGATTCATTTAATAAATAAGTGTGCAAGAATAAACAGACTTCAGAAATTACAGCAGTCTGAATATGTGATTCAGGCACAACAGTAGGTGCTTTTTACATTGTATGCTAAGTCCTTGTTACATATTTGGCATTGCCTTGGTTACAGCAAGTAACAAATAACGCACTAACAGGCTGTGTCATCAAAATGCACCAGATGGATGCTCCAGTTACACAAATCTCTTCCCTTCCCCACTCCTCTCCTCCAAATAGCATGCAACTTTTAAAGAGCAGTGACAGGCACCAACATGGAAAACCTATGTTGATAATCACTTCCCTACCAAAGTGCAATCACTGCACCAATTACTTTAGCCAAAAATAATGCTAAAATTTGGACTTGATCTTGAAAGCTGTATTGCCACAGTGCCTGAAGGCTTCATGAAGTTTGACCAGGTGAACATGGAACTACGCACAATTGAAAGTCGCAGTCAAGTCTGATTTTTTTTCCTAAATAATCTGGTTCTGTGACCAACTCATGCAAGCTCCCTGGACATTGCCAGAAAAGGTGACTGACATTTTTAGCACTTTCAAGATCCCGATTTTCTTCTTAGAGGAAAAAAAAATGAATTAGACTCATCCATTTCCCATATTTTCCCCACTATGAACTCATACTTCCTGTTGACTGATGTCTGAGCAGACCAGACCTAAGAAAAAGGCAAAGCTTCTTCCCCATCAGGTGGCACCAGTGGAAAACAGGTGGGTTTTCCATGAGGCTGCAGAACAGACTGCTACTTCACACTGAGCAGCATTTCTCTGCAAGCACAATCCTCCTTCCTAAAACCCACTGGCATTTCAGCCAAGTCTTACATGCTGTTCAAACTAAATACAAATAATTATAGGTGACTTCACAGCACAATATCTCAAATATTTCAAAGATGGCTTTGCATTGGCAACAATGTCTTCCCATCTGAGCATGAATAGGTGGCAGGTGAAGACCAACAAAACCTAACCAAAGGCTTCACTGGGTGAGTTTTATGCAGATTATACCCATTGTTCAGTACCTCACTACATCTGAAAAGTCAACACAAAAAAGGCGGCCACCAAGGTTTGTACACATCGTACAATTACATCGTAGTAATTGTGCACAATTATATTGTAGTAATTGTGTGAGATATTGCAAAAAGCCATGAAGTCACAGGATTCCTGTCATACACTGGCGAGAGGGGAAGTCTTTAACAGGCAGAGCAAATGAAGTGACTGTGGATTTGCCCCTAGCTGGAGGAGGTCAGTCATTAAGGGGGGGAGGTGTGCCTGATTTTTTGATACACTAAGCATAATAATGGAGACACAGAATATTATAAAAACAGAAGAGCAGGGGGTTTTGTGTATTGTCCTTCAGTCTTTACGGTTCATATGATTATTAAACCTTCAGACTGATTTTGGAATCATTTTAACTGACTGAAAAAAATATGATCCTCTTCCTTCCATCACGAGAAACTCCGAATTAATCAATCCCACCCTGTGAATCCCTTCCTGGTAATTTCACCCTCTGGTTTCAGGTGTAAGACACCTACAAAAGTATAATACATAACCCTTAGTGTTTCCAATGACCAATGGCCCTAAAATGACTGTTTTATACATCGCTGTTTGAAAACACAAGGCTCTCGGGCAGGCAGCTAAAAGCCTTTCTTTTAAATACAAATGAAGAAGCTCTGTTTCTTAATGTAAAAAAGGAATTCTTACCTTATTGCTGTTTGTGCTATTCTGTTATCCAGATCATACCCAGTGTGCATATATGAACTTGCACTACAACGCTTGTGGATGCCACTGCTTACAAGAGCATAACACAGACCTTAATACAGAAGATCAAAATTGAGTTGTGAACCGCTCAGGTTTCAACAGTTATATACTGAAAGGAAAAAAAAATATATTTGAACCTCTGGTCATTATCTTCATGGATAAAGAGGCTGAAGAAAAGGTATCTTCAATAAAATATGAATTTACACACCAGAACTGTGACATATAAAAATTGCCTTTGTTCCGTGCACAAAAAGGTTGTTCACTCCACTTTTAATTCCCAGATAATCACCAAAGGTCAATCAGCTTTTAAGCAGGGAACTTTCTACCTTTCTGAAAGTTGACTGTATGAATGTTAACTGTATACAAGCTGCAATTGTGCTTTAGTATTTACTTTTCATGCAACTGTTTTTCCATGATGACATTCAGCTCCAACTGCTTCTACTGGCTATCAGGGGGCAATTTATCCTGAGGGGGGTCTGACAGAGAACCAGATCTCCTTTAGGAATGTATTGTTGTCCTTGGTCAATGACAGCTAACAACAGGACCCCAGTGACACAGGCGCTGTCATAACTAGAGCAATGGAAGACATCAGCTGATGCTCCATGTCACCTGTGCAACCAGTACAACCCAAAGAGTCACCCGATACATTACTGAGACGACTTTTTATCTAAAAAAACAATTACACAGACAGCTTATACACATCTTAATCAATATATTCTTCTCTTCTCTTCTCCTTCCAGCTTACTTATTTGACTTTCTTCGAGACAAAAATTTTGTTCAAGAGGCTGGGTCATCTCGACTTCAAACCCAGATATAACCAAGTCAGTAGCTAATGAGAAACACTAGTGCTTTTTTTTTTTAAATAATGTAGCTTGATTTTAACCTAAAATATGTTCGAGATACTGCAGATCGAAGCAGTAAGTCTGTGTAACTCTTAAAACAGAAATGCGTTTCATGTAGCTTTTAAATTTGCATTTAAAAGCAGCTTGACTTAAGCTGAAATAAAGACATTCAGTCTTTACAGTTTATCCAGGTAAAGAAATAGAAAGGTATGTGAGGATGTGTGGAGTCCACACTCAACTTTAACTGCTACTAAAACTGCTGACTCCAAAATCAGTGTGGGCAAAGGGTACCACACCAAAAATATAATGCATTAAAACTGCCTGACTTGGACGAGGCTTTAAACTAGGTCTAAGCAGTCAGGTTAATCATCATGAGGCTGTAGTTGAAAGTCTAAAGCGTGGATGTTGAAGCTAATGTAGAACCAGTATTTTGAAGTACACTGTCTCCTTGGGCTGATGCACATCTCCTTGCCAAGAAGGCATCGAGCTCAAACATCTCCTTCTCATGTGCCTTGCAGCCCTAGCACGGTCCTATGCAAGGAAGATTTTGAGGACTTTGGGATTTTCTCATTGTTACAAAATAAAATTAAGATGCCAAAATCTGAATGATGTTGTGGCATCTCATAAGTGGATTACATTAATCATTTATCAGCAAGGAATGATAATTGTTAAGCAAGAGCAGAAGTCTGAGTTCATCCTTATTTATCACTCCCAGACAGAAGGTATAATAGCTGTGAGTATCAAAAATACACACCAAGTTTGTGGAAAGGTTATGTAAAATGTCCACTATAAATGCAATGGATTGACAAAGATAGAGGCTGCTTTTGCACTGACTCTTACTTAATACAAATTTCTGTCAGCTCACCACAGCGCTACCGGAACAGATTTTCTCATTAAGTTAAATGTGACTGCATTGCACATAGATACAAGGAATGCTGCTTAATAAATTTTCCATTTCTTAAACACAGTGCTCTAGTTTTGAAACTGCTGCAAAATAATTTAACACCAAGAAAACAGTCTTCTAAACTTCTGGGCAAAAATTTCCTCCATCTTGACCATCTTAAAAATTCAACTAAAAAAAATAAATTTCAGGTCACTGAATTGGCTAATACAGCAAATGCACCCATATTTCAGTCCTTTCCTAGGGGAAATGGCCGTGGTAAGAAGGACTTAAAAACAGCACCCAACAGGAGGAGATCACTGTTTCACTCACACGGTACATGTCCTTCACCCCAACACTCCCATCGCCTCAAATGCCGGCAGCAAAGCAAGCAGCTTTCTGCAGGGCAGCTTGTCCAGCAGAGTATGAGGAGGGCAGGTTGGAAGAAGGTCTCTCTCCAGCAGTCATATGCCACCCCATCACACCAGGACTGTAGCAAAACCTGCTGCATGAGCTGGTGTTTGACACCCATGGAAGGCACAGCACTCCACCTTCAGAGCTTCCTGCCTTGGTTAAGCCAAGGGCTACAAACACAGCATGTGCAGCCCTTGTCTCAGTCACCTGATTTGAGCAGAGCTTAGATCAGATGGCATCCAGGGATCCTTTCCAATTCATATTACTCTATGATCATAAAAAAGCCGGTGTGAGAAAGCTGTTAAGAAAAGAGAAGGAAAAAACCCTCAGCTCCCCACACACATCATACAAAAACGCACCAATTTCCTCTTCCAACACTGAAGGCAGTACCCGCCCTCCTAACATTTACCTGGGACAGCAACAATAAAAAACCTACTGGTTTTGCCTGTTCTTTGCATTTGAAGACTGTTAATTTAAGCATTCTGCAGATGTTAGCCTGGGAAAGACCTGGAGCAAGAGCTTTTACCCTGTGGTTCTTCACCTGACTTTGGTGAAAGCTTTTTTAGTCTCAGATATTCTTTTAAAAATGTGTTTCCCAATTTAATTTTATTTAGTCTAAAGAGTTACATTTGAAACTTCCAAAGTACCAAGATTTCAAACTCAGTCAAAGTCCCATCAGAACAGACACTACATAAACACACGGTAACACTAAGACTGTTGGCAAGAACTTCAACTCACATATCAGAATAAATAAATAAAATTTTAGAAATCCACAAATAAAACCTAAGCATGTACCAGGAAAACAGTAATGTACATTTAAATCTTCCATTATGTTCTTCTTTTTTCCTCCTCCCTCTATTTTAAAAAAACCTTCCTTTTACCCAGACCACAAGTTCTTGTCCACCCAAGCTTTGAGAAAACATATTTATTAAAAAAAAACCAAATCAGAATGACCACCACATGAAGAATGACCAGAAAGCTATTGTCTTATGCACAGAAGTGAAAATTCTTGCAGAGAAGTAAAACTATTTAACCAAATCAATATAGGGCATCAAACCTATAAATATTAGCTATTGAACCAACACCTTAACCACACGCATAAAGAAAGGCATTTCTGACCCTGAGATGAATCCCCAAAATTGAAAAAATAAAGCAAAAGCGAGTCAACGTAGGGTAGTCACTTAAATGATCTTTGCCAAAATGGCCACACTTTGTAGCCTCCATGGCTCTGCTCTTCTGGTGTTTTTCTGACCTGTGTTCATCTTTTGAGGTTCAAAGTTTGAAAATTAAATTCAGCAGGCATGTTCCTGATGCACGAAAGCGGTTCAGAAGAGTTTATCACTTGAAAAAAAACCCCTGCCACTAAAAGGATTCAAAGTAAATTCCAGGGATGTGCTGCTCAGTTGTGACTAACTGTCAGACTTTTAATGAAGTCTCTCACTCCCTATACTCACACTTTTCTCAGATGGGTGACAAGGTGGTCATCTTCTTAAGGAAAGTAACCCTTACGAAAGTGCTCATCAGAAAGAAAGATGCAAGTAATGCTTAATTGCTGGTTTGTGAGCAAGATTTGACAGACCAAACAGCCCAAAAACAGGCTGGACAAGACAGGGGCAAAGTATATGGCTAAAAAAAAATACTTCAACATTCGGAATTTTTGGTTTTAATTGGCTAAACATGAAAGAAAATGTGGTTTTTACCTCATGTAGACTAGATATTGCTTTAAATACTTCTAATACATTTCTTTCAGTTTCCTTGATGATGTACAAAACACTGCTGCTTATCCACAGAGTTACATGGGCTCCTGGGTGACGGAAACTTCTCCCAGTAAGTATTTGTAATTAGACAGAAACCACCACAGGAGACACGATGGACCAGGTGAGATGCCACCTGCCTAGCAGCAGCTCCGTAGAAACAGAACTCCCTAGAAACAGAATTGCACTTTCATTCCTCCTCTCATGTCAATACGGATGGTCTCTAGCAGAAAGGGTTTAGTGTGGAAACACATGATCTTCTGGTTCTGGAGCATCTTCAGCTAAGTCCTCTGCCATCCACAGCTGTCATGTACTCATTGTACTGCTTCTGTATTTATTTCTTCAGAGTTAGGACAGACATTGCCATTATGTGCCTGCATACGTGAAAGCAGCAAATAAAGATGCTTTCCCAGGCCCCTCCAGTAAAGCAACAAACATGCAGCTTTTTAGAAGAACATCGATGCATGCACTGGAAACAGAAAAATACTGTCACACTGCTCTTAGCAGCTGACTTACCAAAGCAATCATTACTGTGAAGCAAAACCAATCAATCTGTTTCTCAGAAACCTTTAACCCCTATGCAATATGCACTACTGGCAACCTATTAGAGATAAATGAGCAGAGGGTTGTTTGCTAGATCTCTCATTAGGCAGGAACCTTCACCTTCTAGGAAACCAGAAAAACACATTTAAAAATGCATTACTGGCACATCAAGGCTCCACTTAAGTCTATGTAATAGGATCTTGCCCAACGTTAAGCTTCAATTAATCAAGCTGCATTGCCTATGGACAACATGTATTAAACTATCTGAAGCACCTCTAATATTTTTAATTAGCTTTTTTTTGAGCTTAAGAGAAAAGGTCTGATCCTTCTAATTCATAATCTCATGTAAATCCAGAGCTGCTACGATCAATACTAGACAATGTATGCACCAAGGGAAAAAATGCTGAATTTGAAGTATCTAGGCTATGAGATGCAAGTGAAAAGTTTCAGCTCTCTGCTTGATTTTTCCTGCATTTTGTCTATTGGAAGACTTTGAAGTTTATATTATAATTCCTCTTTTGTTTTTTTAGCATGTTCATTAGTTTGGATACTAACCCTAAATTCACACACATGTGGCAACATGTTGTTTATTTTCCCAGCCACCTTTTCTGGACTTACTGTTAGTTTTTCCTGATTTTGCTTGCCATAAGCATTACCACACACTTACACAACCTAAAGCCAAGCAACAATACCACTGCAAATGACTACCCACACTGGCCTGTAAAAAATACAAAACAAGCAGCTGAACAGGAGATTCCATTTCTTTTTACCCTCATGACTTTTCTGCTGGCTCTAGTGCTGATAAGCACTGCTTATAAAAAGACTTGTTAACTACATTTCAAAGATGCCCACAGTCCTCATACTGAAGACTTTCTAAGTTTAAGAACATAAGCATTGCATATGACTGTTGCTTAAAATGGTATCAAAGAAGTCAGAAGCCAGCTCCTGGTCCAATTAAAATTCATTCAAATCTCATATGCAAAGAGTTCAGGTTTCTCATTTGTGCTGCTATTAAGATAGACGACACAAACTTCAGTGCCAAAATTATTAGTCCCTTTATTCAAAGTGTTTGGAGTACGTACATTCCCATAGAGCAAACAAAATGTTCAGATTAAGATGTTTGTATCTTCAGAAATCCACACCAAATTTCCCTGCTCCAAAATAATAAGGGCATGGTGGACTACAAGGTTTTTGCCTTTGGCATCCACGATGCCATCACATCCAGCATGACAAAATCTCTTCTAAAGCACTAGCTCCTATACTTTAAATACATGAAGGCAATTCTAACAAATTAAAAAACAAAAACAAAACCAAAAAAACCCAGAATGCAATTATACCCTTCCAACAGATAAGAAATTGCAAATTTATCATCAACAAAGGATCGAGAATTAAATTATCAACTCAGGAAATTGTGAAAAGGATTTTCTATTAAGTAACCAAAAAGGGTTATACTGGAAAGCTTTGGCATGTCTCTCTCTTAACACACCAAAACTATGTTTTCTATCTACCTAGATGTACTAAATCACCTCCCCAGCATTCTTACATTTCGTAACTGAAGAGCTAAATACTTTTATTTTGATAGCCTTCCAACAGGCTGGCCTTGCATCTGTTAAAAGACAGCATAGTAGCCAGAAAGCTTGCTACTTTAAGTGAAGATAATGCACTAATGTAAGATAGAAGTATCATTTTAAGCTACAACTAGAAATGTCCAAGAAAACTTAGAGCAACGAATTACATGTGCACAGTGCACAGCCAACCTTGAACCACCATTACTTTGTAGAAATCAGTTTGCCCTAAAAGCTCATTGGTATCTCAATCTCAGATCACATTTTCCAAGGAAGGCAAGCCGTCTTTCACTAAGGCTTACATTTCACTCACTGAACATCCACAGCATTCATCGAAGTTGCATTGCAACACTAAATGTTCTGCTTTTGCAGAGTTTCTTGTGATCTTCCATTATTATTCACTGGACACTTAATTTTTCTGTACAAATATGCACAAATGCACAGAATTCTATAGTAACTGCTCTTCCCTCCTGAGCAGCACTTCTGGGCAGCCTATCCTGCCCCTTCCCCCACAGCATTCGAGTCAAAGGTAAATACGCACCTCACTTTTGGTTTGGCAGCACATAGAGAATAAACACATTCTATGTCACCATCACCTCTTGGGAAGAACAGGCATCACGTGCTTGCTCCCAACAAGGGCTGCAAAGGCAGGTGCAGCTGGTCCAGATTTCACAGCAATGCAGCAGAACCTGGAGTACTATGACTGGAATATTTTGCAGGGCAAGTTGGTTGGGACCCCCACATTTGCAGAGCAGACACAAAACTGCAGCCAACCCGGGTGTACTCTTATCAGCTAGTGTAACACGATGCATGTCAAAGACAAGAAAAACACTACATCGCTGATCTGCCCTACACCCACATTAGCTAACTCCTAATGTATGCAGAGTCAGGCAAACATCTCTGCCTTCTAGTTCCTCAGCAGCTACGAAAACAGCCAGATCTGCAATGCACTCTGTAAAGCAAACTGCAGTTCCACAGCCCAGAGAATCTACAACAGGGGAAAGCAAAAAGATGTAGTTTTTCATCCCAGACCCACAGCCCCATCTCTCTTAAAGAGCAGATTTATGACGGCAGTAAAACAGGTCTTGGTAGACTGCTCCTATTGACTCTGATCCTTACAGAAAGCAGATGTGGTGCGTACAGCTGCACTGACCACGGCTGTGATTCAGGCAATCATTGTTATCAAACGGCTTTTCCGGGGGAAAAAAAAAAGATCAAGACGCCTTCCTTTTCCTGAAACCAGAACGTGATCGTAGCAGATGTCACCTTCCCCCCAACCCAGAGGTGGAGAGCACGCTCCTCGGGGAGGATGGGGAGATCCAGGCCCCGCTGGGTTCCCTGCTGCAAACTGGGACGCGGCCGCAGATCCCGGCAGCATCTCCCGACGGAACGGGCTGCTGCGACCGTCCTGCTGCGACGGCGACCACTCGATTGCCGGATGCGAAATCCCCACATCCCTTCCACCCCCCCACCCCCCACAGAAAAGGTGCGTGTGGAAAAAAAAAACACTAAAAAATAAAAACCAGCAAACCAGTGGACTGGGGTATGCACGGCTCCACGCAGCATTATTATACACACATCCCACCCACATCAAATAAAATAATGGAATAAATAAACGGAGGGAAAGCACGCAATGCCCCGCCGGAGGCTGGGATGGAGGCGGTCATGGCCGCGCTGGCGCCGCTCCCCGCAGCCCTGGGCAGGTGCAGAGCTGCCCCGCCGGNGGCTCGGCGGAGCGGGGCCCTGCGGACGGAGCGGCCCCGGCCCCTCGCCGGTCACACACCCGGCGCGCTCCGGAGCGGCTGTCGGTGCCTGGGCAGCTCGGAGCGAGGGAGGCCCTGCAGGGCACCGACCTGTCCGTCTCGCCTTCCCTGGGCACGGGCCCCGCAGCCTTGGCTTGCCCCTGGAGGGAGGAGGCTCCCGCCGGCGAGGAGGTGTGAGGGTGGGTGTGCCGAGGCACCGTATACGCATCGCAGCTGCCAGCCGGCCCTGCGCGTCCGCCACACCTCGGAGGAAGATGCAAAGACCGAGGTGCAGCACATCTAACCAAACTGTACACGCAGCCTGCAGGGAGGCTTACTGCCATGCTAGAAAGGGCTTACCAGTACCTCTTTCCCAAAAGACTTGCTCCCGTGTTCACACACACAAACACGGCGTTGGACCTTAGCTTGCATCTATAGCTCCTGCTCCCTGTGCTTAACTGCCTCAGTGATTCCACACATACAAACAAAATCCTAAATTCCTGAAGATAGTGTCTGGCATTTATGGTATGTAAACAAAATAAACTATCGGAAAAAATACACCTTTTTTTTTTCTTTTCACAGCCAGACTGATATCCAATCAGTTTTTCATTTTAAAAGAGGCCAGGGGACTTTAAAAAGCCTAGCGACTGATGCAAAACTGTAGTACCGGCAACCTAAATTGATACATTTTGACAGTATTGCTAATTTATCTCTTCAGGGAACATAATAAACATCTGTGAAGTGCTTAGGCAAACTCCACTGCAAACTATAATAAGTAATCTACATATAAAGGCTTCTACCTAATTACTATGATAACTTGGCGTTAGTTTGCATTTTTTTTCCCCTTCCGGTGGAAAGAGACTTTTTGGTTCTTAGTAGCAGGGTAATACCTATTCCCCCGTTACGATATAGTTCAGTCACTCTGTTTTGCACAGCTGCACCTTTAAATGTCCAATGCCAAAATGCCACAGTATTCTCCAAATGAAGACTTTGAAAATGAAAGTATGAAAAAAATGTTGAAAAGAATGAAGAAGTGAAGAAAACACAACTGATTTATTCTTTAGACAACTACTACCAAAATCCTTTCCTCTGTTTTTAATACATTGCAACACTACATTTCTTTCCCTCCCATGCTAATAGTCTCTATTCATCACTGTTTTTCTGTCCGGTCCTGGAGGAACCTTCCAGCCTAACATTTGTAGCAAAAATAAATAAACCGGGAGGAGATGTCTGTTCCGTTCTTCTACGTCCTGCATATATGGCCCAGGAACAGCCCCGGTTACAACAACGTAAGGTGTATAGCACGTGCACGACAGATTTCCAAAACTATTGATTCTTGGAGAATTACAATAGATAAAACACTTCACTTGCAATCAAGTTCCTTTCCCCCGTTCTTCCTCTCAAAATAATGAAGCAGTTGGTCCTGAATGTGATCTAAATTTGCCCTTCTCTAAGAGGGAGGTTTGCCCAGGTGACCTCTAGGGGTCCCTCCCGACTACGTTTTTCTGTTACATTCTTACCGTTTAAAAAGATTAACAATAGCAGTCTCACTGACTGCTGAATTATAGACTAGAAAAGTTTCACGTCCTAAATGCATTTTTCTCCCAGAGCTCCACCTTACCGCATGTGTTTCACAGCTCATGATGACAGGTCTTCTAGCACATAAGTTGCCTGTGAACCTGAAGAGACAGATGCTGCTAGAACGCAACAGTATTAGTACTGCTAATGCTGCATTAGCATTGACCTTCAGGCTCTTACTTGTTTTCGTGAGCATCATTATTTAGCCAAATTTCAATATAGAAAATTAAAACCGACTTAAAAACCAGTAGGAAAAGCACCAAGACTAATCTGTAACATTTATAAAATCAAGTAGCACTGTGGATGAATCAATACTGTCTGCTGGATATTAAAAGATAACCTTCTGAGAGTGACAGTTTTCTAAGTTGCTGTGGTAATCAGTGACAAATACATATCCGCCAGCTTCTGGCATGTTCAGACACTCTTGCTAGGTAAAAACGCTATTTACACTGAACCAATTTTTACATTGTA
>VZRS01002218.1:147019-230569 GCA_013398055.1 Ifrita kowaldi | reverse complement strand
GGGTGTTGCTATTTATACAACCATTAGCCTAGATAAAAGCTTTGGCCCTGGCGGATCAGACACTTTTTTTCCTACATTAGTCTACTAATCTAGTCAGTTTCTATGTGTTTTCAGGAACTGGACATTGCAATGATCTTAGGTGTGCATGACTTCGTTTCAGGCTTGGCCAAAAGCAAAACAGCTCTCACAGGCCGAAAAGACCAGTGCAAGCTTGACATTTTTAAGGTCAGATAGCTCAAGACTCAGGAGGGACAGAAATTACTGCTTTCTGCTGTCTGAAAGCTTGCGACTACAGCTTTCATATCTCAAAAAGCATTAATCACTGACTGTAGTGGTGTGTGCACTACCTGTTGCTAGAAGAGAGTAGGCTGTTTCAGGGGTACTTGCTGGTGCTGAAATAGGTGGGTTTCAAAAGTCAAAATGTTTTCAAATTCTGATACTGGACCAATGAACTAAAGAAAGGCAGTTTTATGAATAACATCTTCCAGACTCAACCATCTTATCTTCTTTACTAGCATCTTGGTCTGAAATAGCTAAGTCAGTAGCATGGAATCAGATCTATGGTTTTCAAGCACAAAAGTTGAAAAGCTTTAGTTAGTGGGGAACTAACATTAGTCGCTATATGATAGATGGCAGCAACAAATGAGATGCAAAGTGAATTTGAAGGAAGATATATTTTATTTCATGCACTAACATCTTTTGGTCTTGTAAAGTAAGATTGCTGGGTCAGGTTGAAGAATGACTGTCATTTGGAGAGGTGAAAAGAGTGGGCAGTGCACATGATTGAAAGGTGTCAGTAGATGGCTAGGTGAGAAATGTTCTGGCATTGGTACATGAACCAAGTTATGGTAAAAGGCAGCCTTATGGCTTTTGCCAGAGAAATGGGATCTTTGATTATCTTGCTGAGGAAATTTCAGCCTTGCTCAAAGTACATATATGAGTATGTTCACATATAACCATTTTGTCTTCAAAGAAGTAAAACAGAAGAAAGAGAAAATCCTAGATCTACATATTTGTCAGTCTTAGGAGATTTATGGGAGTACAGGCAAATTTAAATTGTTGACAGCACAGTTCCTTTAACTAGTCTGCTAGTTGTACTGTAAAGATGTAGCAAACTCTTACAATTACAGGCAATCTCTTAATTTTTCTTCAGCTTAATTTTAGATGAAGGTAGTCTGATATTTTAAGACAACTCTTGAGATTTTTTTTGTTGCCATGGTTTTACTACATATCACCATTAGACTAAATTGAAGTACGTTAACAGAGTGAAGAAAATGCTTTTCTTTTTTTTTAAATTAGCTTTTATTAAAATGGAGCCTGGATTTATTTATAGTTTTATTTCTTTATATTGATCTGTACTAAAAATCATGCTTCATAGATACTTAATGCAAATCAAGATGCCACTAATTATAAACCGTTCGTGGTTTAATTGTTGCTGTGTAACTAATGGTGTGAAAAGGGGAATGGTGTTTGAAATCGGAAACTGTAATGTTAAGAGGCCTTCCTGAGCAATGGCTGCTGTGAAAACAGTATTTGCAGAAATTAGTTTCAATAGCAGCTTTTTAAATGAATTGTGGGAGGTAGGAGTATAAACAGTTAACCTGTGGATTTTTTTTCTGTATGAAATACGTTCACACAGAAGTTATCAATAGTAAGACTGAATACTGTGGCTCATATGTGGTATATCACAAAAATGCCATGGATTCTTTGCTGCAGTTACAACATTGCAGTATTAGTCAATATTATGCCTACTACTCATTAAGCAAATACTTTCCAGCTACTGGTTTTGTGGAATTTATAAACTGCAGTCACAAAATACACATATATACATGCATATATATACTTGTACTGTTGAAGAACGTATGAGCACAAAGATCACTCAAAGTGCAATAAAAAATTTCCACACAGACTGAATTTCTCTCCCTTGAGTGCATGACCAGTATCCTATGAAGGCCAAGAGCCAGAATCCTTGATGCCTTCTCATCATTAACCAATTTGCATGTTGCTAAATAGGTGCACACTGAGTGTTCCTTGTCTTTTGGGTCTCTAGCAGGACCTGTGGTGCCCTGTGCAGTGCAGAAAGGGAAACTGCCTGCTTTAGTAGAATTAACGAGCCCTTTCACAATACATGACATGACTTAAACTCTCCAGAACAAAAGTCACAGCAGTCAGGTGCTAAACACAATAGCACAGCTAAATCCTGTCCTACTCCTACAGATTCATCAAAAAAACGCAACAGATCACTCCTGTTTTGTGCCATGCCTTGCTGCTTAGCTTATTTAACAGTATGTTAATATCAATTAATGTATCATATTCAAACACAGTTGTCTTCCTGGCCCGAGTGGGGACATAGTCCTTATTCTTCCTATCAAACCTTCAGGACCACAAAACAAAAACCCCAAACAAATATATTCAGTGATTCAGAAAATAAAAAATAGAGATAAAAAGAACTATATCTTAAAAACTAGTTACCATACAGACAGATGCAGGAAGGCTCAACTTTACTGACACAGCCAGACTTCCAGAAGCCATAAAGTAGCTTTTATCCTTCACAAAAGGGATGTATCAGCCTTGAGGTTTCCACACAAGCAGGTCAGCCTGCCCATTCCGTGCAGTGGTAAAGCGGTCTCTTGTGCTGTATGGTTACTCTCCTTTGGGGTAGTGAGCCCATCTTACTTTCTGTGTACGTTCAGTATGTTTTTTCACCCTCTCCTTTGCCCTCCATGTTTAAAGAAAGATATGCTTTGTATTTCTGCTCCCCTTATGGAAACTCCTAATCAGAGAGGAATGGAGATACGTATCTTCCCTTCTCTCCCCTCAACGTCCAGAGTCATCAACAGGTTGTTCCAGTGCTACTTTCCACTAGGTCCCACAGGCAATCTGACAGTTTAACTCATAAGCTGGTAGTTTGCAGTGGTTAGTTCTGCTAGCAGGGATAGCAAAGAATTGACATTTTCCCAGTTAATTTTCATGTTCCTAATTATGACTCAGTGCAGCCAGCTTTGACCAGCTGTGTATCAATAAGCATTTAAGTCTGCATCCCTATTTTTAAGTCAGCAGCACCCACTTCATTAATGAATGCTCTCTTCATCAATTGAAGACCTACTGCTGACCAAGAAAACCCAAAGTCCTTCTAGACAGAAAGGGAATTCATCTCTTTATATTTCATGCTGTTCCCTTTCCATCCTCATTATACTCACTTAGCAACTACTCAGCTCTGCCACCCTCACCCCCAATTACTCAGTTCAAGCAGTAGTTGCAGTTTTCCCTCTGTTTTTGTCGTTGCACTATCTTACAGAGAAAACTGCAACTACTGCTCGAATCTCATGAGCAGCTGGAAATGAATTTTAATTTCTGTATTAATTCAATTCAAGCACTACCTAACTGAATAGCCTGTGTTTCATGAGACTGTAGGAACCAATAAATCTATTTGAGGACTTTTTGAAAGCTTTTACATTTCCAGTCAAACTGAAAAGGCTTCAGAAAACAAAGAATGAAACTGTCATGGGATAAAAAAAACCTACACTGAAGCAAGATTTTCAGCTTTCCTGGAAACAGGCAAAACTGTTTGTGCTAGGGTATGTAAAGGGAGAGAGTCTCTGCTCCCTTACGGGTATCTGGTCAAGGACTTTTCCCATACCAAAGGGTGTAACAGGTAAAGGAGGAGGAACAAACAACAGCACAGAGAGACACAAACCCAAGAGGTGAACTAACAGAGGCAAAGACAAGAAACAAACCTAAACTATGGGTTATTAAAAAAACACAGGCAAATTGGAAGAGTTGCAACAGATGAGGGTGCAAACCTGAGGGTCCGAAGTGCCCAAGAGGGTTGGTGTAGCTGTGCAGGTGTGTGAAGGATGTGCAGGAGTGCGATGGGGAGGGAGTGGACAGTGGTAGACAGCAAAGGGTATAAAAGGGGCCAGTTACTAATAAAAGACAGACAGCACCTTGTAAAGACAGCAGTTACGCACAGAGAGAAAGGTTCCTCTTCCCCTTTTCCTAAGCAAAAGCCACATTGTCCTTCAGTAGTGAAGATACCCCAATGAGGAAAGAAATTATGATCAACAGATTATCAGTGGCTACTGAATTTTCATGGCTTCACCAACTTGTTTGAAGTGCTGATGAATCTCCCTGGCTTAAAGCAGTCACATCCTATACAGCTAAAGATACATACACAGACATGCTAACCTGAAGTGACACAACAGAACTGGGATATCTTTTAGTTTTACTTTGCTTCATGCCTGTAAGTCTTTAAAGATGTAAGCTTTCAGAGTGGATAACGATAATGCCCAGACTGATCTTTCTCTTCCTATCTTCTGACTCCACTTAGTAATCACTAATTGCCATGGAAACCACCACATGCACCTGCACTTACGTCACTTTTCCTCATCAGACAGAGGTGTCAGGGAGATTAATACTTGTGTTTAAACAAGCAACCTTATATGGGGAAAGAAAGCAAGACCTTTGAAACTCCACAGGTTCTGCAGCTAAAAATCTTTGTTATCCTCATCTTTCAAGCTGTAAGATACCAGTAAAGGGTACTACAGCATAAAAAAAAATATACCATGATACTTAGAGGGTATGTCAGAGTTGAGAATATATTTGAGATTACAAAAAACCCCTCACATTACATAGAAAGCTTCCCACTTCCCTTGTGAACACCTCACTTCAGAATCGGAAAAACACTTGCCCTCCAAAAGCTGTCATCTTCCCCTAGGAACTGCTTTTGTAGTTTGTCAACATCTGTATGACAGACATAGCTCATGCAGGTAATACCAAGACTCAGACAAAAAAGCTGCTTCTGTTGTGCTTTCTTCCATGCAGTGCCCCACAGACTTACCCCCTCTCTACTGATACTTCTTGACATAACATTTCCACTTCTTTTCTTTTTTTACCTCTTTACCAGACATTGCAGGAAAGTAGTTCTCTAAGTGCTTCAAGTGTTTGGTTACGAAGGTAGTGGTGAATCCATGGCTTGATTTCAGAGGTGTAGAACCCCTAAAAGACTACAGAGTTAACAGCCAGATACTCCGCACTTCTGGAAAAACAGACAATGCCACCACCACCTTCTGGTATCCAGCAAAGAAGTTCTAATGGGGTTGTTCTAAAAGTATATTAGTAGCTGTGGAAGATTTAGACTTACTGGAACTAGAAAACAGTGGAAGACTTGAAGCCCTGTGTCAGAGAAAAAATAATTATTATGAAGTGCAAGCAGAAGAGAATGACCATGCAGACATATTTTCCACTTCTTTGCCTGTACATCTGAACAAGACACCAAGATGACAAGGCAATCCTAGGAACACTTAAGTAAATTTGAGAAATACTGGACCTACAATTCCAGTCACACCCTATAATATACATGTAAAACAAAACTCTCTAACCTTAAAGAGTTTTTACATATGCCTTTACATTGTAATATCCCAGTGCCACTGCTTAATAAAATAAAAACCCAAACCCAACCACACACTCTGATAGTTCAACCTTCTTTTATATTAATAATGTATGAATTTAATACATTATTTAAATGAATCTCAGAATTATTTGGATTACAGCCTGGAACAAAAGCCCTTTATAGAGCTACTGACTGCCCTGATATACAAGGACTGGAAGCAAATTTACTGCAGTATTCACTCAAGTCAATGAAAGAGATCTACACATCTAAGTCAGTTTTGACAAAAATTAACTTTTCATAAACGAAATCACAGAACTGTACATGAAGTAGAATACTATCTGAAGAGCTTAACTGCAGACTGACATATGGACCCAGCTGTTAATGCATATATATTTGCATAACTAGAAAGTTTACAAAAGTAATGAATATGCCTCAAAAGTATCTTGCCATCCAGTTCAGATCAGGGGTCAGATTAGGGAGGATTCTTCTTCAGGAAGTCTCATAAAATTTATACAGCAAAATTTATGTTCTAAAGGCAGTCAACTGGAATCAAAGTACCATGTATAGCAGTACTTCTGTATTACATCTATCTTTAATATGAATCAAAGAAGATACTTTTTTTTAACACAAGAGGTCAATTACCTGCTTTTAATATCTGTGAAATCTTTTCCCTTCAATTGTAACAGCACAGAAATTGTATGGAACTTGGAAAGACTGGCACAAGCTCTTTCAGTTAATTCTGGATTTTAAAAAAGGTAAGCACGTCACAGAACACCACGCTGTAATTTAAAAAAGTTACAGAAACATAAGCAGCAATCAGCTGTCCAAGTTCGGCAACTCTAGACAGTATAGCCAGCTGTCTATTGCCAGAAAGAAATATCTTATAAAGAAGAACTAACTGCTGTTCATCTCCATCCTTTCAGAAACTAAGCTTGAACAAAGACCTAAGAAAGCATTTATAAAAGCCCTAAGCGTCAGTGTTTAGAAGAACCAAATGTAAATCTGCTGTCATCACCTAATTCAGAGAGAAGATTAAGCTCCTGTCAAAGGAAGTGTATCACTGGAAAGAGATTAGCAATAATTAGGAGGGGTGTCTTGCACAAACAACAAAAACGGAGTTCAGTGTTGTCAGAAAACAAAGGTTTTTTAGCAGATGAAAAGTTTATTTATAAACTGCCAACATTTAACAAAAACAATATTACACTATTTTCCATTTTCTACAGAAATACAATAACTTACAGCAGTGCTTAGTCCATTTTGTCACTAATACATATAAAAACAAATCTGCTGATAAATAAGTGAAAAAAATCTGTTTACCAACCACCACCACTAAAATTGTACCTGTAAATTTTGGAAGACATCTGCATAGAGTAGTTAGAACCTGTAAGGGTGCTCTTTTTTATTTTGTAAGTCATTTTGTACTACTAGGATATGCAAAAATTTAATTAACATGCAATACAAAATATTTGAGATAAACAAGGTAAAACTCAGTGTGCACAACTGGAAAACAGTGCTAAGATGCCCTTCTATGTTCCTAACTAGACATCAGGAAAATGCATCTTTTATATGGTGGAATTTCCAGTTCCTTTCACAGCAAAACCAGATTTATAACTATGAAAATCTCTACTTGGCCAGGCTCCACTGAAGAAGGACTTAAAGCATGGTGGAAGTTATCTAGTACTAGATAACAACAACTAATCGTAGAACATCTCAAATCAACATTACATAGACGCATTTTACAAAGTAGATTAGCTGTTAGCTAGTGATAAGCATTTGTGAGATGGAAGGCTGACAAACATGCAGTTTATTGTTGACCATAAATGTAGACAGCAAGCCTGGAGAACAGCAACACCCAGTTGAGCAACACTCACTGTTTGCTAAGACATTCCCATTCGATATTCCTTCAGTTATCACATGGCACTTAAAACCTCACCAGTCATCCCTAAATATCTTGCATGAACCTTAAGCACTGGTATCTGTTTGCTATTGATCCGCAATACTTCCAAAACCAAACTGTTATCCTGGTTGGCACACAGGTATATTGTATGAAACTTTTTGCCATTAGAGAAGATGAAAAATCGTGGAGGCAGGGGAGAGAGTGGGGGGTACTGGGCTGGGGCAGGAGGTGGGGGAAAGAGGGAGAGAGGGGAAAATAGAAGGGGAAAAAAACAGAGGGGAAAAGAAAGCTTTCTTAGCTACTGATACCCTGTAGTACCCTTAGTTTTTCTCTAGCTCCCCTTTTAAACCTCTAACATTCCATAACCTTAATATCTCCTTTTCCACAGTGCTAAGGAGGATACACTACACTGACTAGGATTTTTAACTGAAGCCATAAATACAACCATCTGTGAAAGACAAACAAGTCCCTTACAATTCATCACACCAAATATGTCACGGCTATCAGGTAGTGGTTGATACTCTCTTCACAGCCTGATCTTATGTCAATGAAGTTGGTGGGAATTTTGAAACTCATTTCAACAGATGTAAAAATAAAGCATTCAGACCGCAAACAAATAACCAGATCCTACAAATTACTTCTACACAAGGGCCCTGGTGGGTTTATTACTTGCTCCTTTCTGATTTAATGAACACCCAAAATTAAGTAAAAAAAGATTGCTCATATCAACTATGGGCTTCCTTACGTATTCGTTCTACCCAGCAGCTAGTAAGAAAAAATGACAAAAAAGAAAGCAAAAAGTGTATGAGAGAGGCTTTTTTAAGCTTTGCATTTAGGATGATGACCAATACTTTCAATAACGCCCTGTGATTTCAGGTGCTCATTTTAGAACACTTGGAATGAATCATATTGTCTACAAGAAAACAGGAAATGTGCTAGCATTTTCCAATAAAATTGACTCCTTTAAGGAAAGCTCTCAAATCCAGTAATTCAAAATCAGAAGACATTCAAAATTAAGAGTAAATCTGAAAATATTTTTATGTGATTTATTTTTACAAAAAAACCATGACAAAAATACTGAAAATAAAGTACCAAAAAGACCACTTGTTGCTTGTATTTAAATACCAATTTAAGTCACTAGTTTGTGTTTGACATACTTTTCTCAGTCTCCTGCGATGCTAAAGCACTCATCCAAAACATGCCTGACTATTTCTTTTCTGGAGGACGTGAAAAGTATCCTTTGGGATTGACTGACCACCCCCAAATTTTCCCGGCTTGCAAGACCTTACAAACTCTTTCACAGTCTCAAATACTCTCTAACAAGCACTTGGAATAAACACCACCACTAATGATTTGGTTGGTGCGTGCAGGCATTTGCCCAAGTATCATGAAAATCAGGCAGATTAAGACAGAGAGGGGAAGCAACAGAACTCACTGCTTTCAGCAAACAACCTGGCACTGACCCTATTAGACTCAGACTCAGGACAGGTCATCCATGGAAGAGTCTGTTAGCAGATAGCCAAATGTGGGTGATTTTTGCAGCGTTCATGGGACATAAATACAGTTCCACCATCCATCCATTCACACACACATGCACACTTATTGTGGGAGAATAAATACAGATAATTTATTCACAGATAAGCTCTCTACTGATTACCAAAAAAAAAAAAAAAAAAAAAAAAAGAAAAAAAAGAAAATAATCCCCATCTGACAGGAATTCATCCTATGTAAGACCAGTGAAAAACAAAATTAGTGCTTTACATTCACTATCCTGTAGAACACTGGTCATTTAGCAAATTACTTTCCAGTGTCTTACTGTCCTGTCATTATTTTAGTCTTTCTGCTACAAAATTTATGATTTATCTAATTTATCTTGGAAATCTACATAAAATTTACAATGGTCACAACTGTGCATCTGAGAATTTTTCATAGAAAAAATATTGCAAAATATTATGTTTAAAACTAGTTGTATATCCCCCTAATAAGAAAGCTATGAGAATTAAATATTTTTGCACATATCTTGATAAAATAAACATTTCCCTACATAGAATAGTACTTTGACGAACATGATGGTGTTACAAAATTAGTGTTAAATGGCTCACTTGGACACTATAGTGCTGTCACTACCTTGGATCTTAATGCTACTTAAAAATATTTAAGACATCTATTATTTTGATTATACTAAAGTAAAGAGAAAGTGTGTTCCCAAGCACACTTTTCAAGACACCTACCCAGTTTTAAAAGTAGCCATTTCAAAAAAGAAAAACCGATAAAAAAGGGAATGAACACAGTAAGTATAAATATATTTTGCCTTCTAAAAACAAATTCAGGTACCTTGTATCATTTATGTGATTTTTTTTAACAACAGGTTAAAAAAACCACAATCCTTTTACCTACTCATTACACGCAGCCCTTCAGGAAATCTTACCATATTTACGATGTACCAATTTCATAACTTTATTCACAATGAACATATAGGTGTACCTCATCCAAGAAAAGCTCTCTGTTTCACCATAATTATATTCCATTCAGAATATGTCCCATGAAGAAAATATGCACCTCACTGTGGGTTCTCCCCACCTCTGTCTATACAGTAGGATGTACAGCAGATCCTGACGGTGCAGATAAAGATGTTTAATAAACCAGACTTCAGTTAAGAGTTCTGTTTTCCAGAATAACTCTGTTGCATGTAAGAGTTTGACACCTATCAAAAAAGACTTAGCATTCAGAATCCTAACAAAAGGTTTTTAAATACTGAATCTAAGATCCGTGGTGCATCAACACAGATGCTGTAAAAAGCTTCCCTGTCATTACAACATACTTTGAGATACTAACTACTCTACTGAATATTACTAGGAAACTCAGAGAAGAAATCCAACAATTGTCAAGAGCTTCCTACAAGACTGCAACAGTAATTCAAGATACAGAATAACAATACGAAGCAGATGAGATGGTAAGGTCCACTGTAAATCACTGGGTACAGTGTTAACATGTGAGAAGATTATAAAATACTATGCTAGACAAAAAAAATAATTAAAAGCCAGTTATTACATGTTTAGCGCTTTTTTTTTAAATCAATAATTATTAGCTGTAAAAATGCACCCTAATTTACTAAAATAGACTATGCCCTGAGAAGTAACATTACACACTAAGCAAAAGCCACTAGGAAGTGTCAGGTCTGCAGTTCAAAAGCATAATATATGGAATTCCCTGGAAGTACATTTCCTCCATTTTTCAGCAATACAGTTGCTTCTTCAGAGGAAAAGACTAATGAAAATTTATGCTAACTCTAGTTTTTCCAACTTTAATGTTTTTTTGCCTTTCTCCTTCAAACTCTCCCTGGAAAACTTGATGGATTCATAGATACAGCTCTTGCTTTTCACATCTGAAAGAGGATATAGGTCTAGCATGAGGTTCTGAAATAACTGAGCCTGATGAACTCCACTTAAGGACATCAGTCAGAGTACTTTTGGGGAGGTAGTCAGTTACTCAAACACAAAATTAGGCCACCTCACCAATGCTTTGCTACATTCTTCTTTGCTGGTTGGAAGAACAGAGAAGAGGTTGAGAAGAAAACATACCTCTGAGTACACAGGGAAAATTATCTTAGACAGGGACACTGAACTTCCTTTGAAACTAACTTGAATGTTAAGTGCATTTGAGAATTGGCGAGTTGCACCCTTCTCCTTGTACCTGACACTGATAAAACAGTAAGAACTAATTATAAATACCTGTCATCATCCAACGAGTGCAAAGATGCATTTAGAAGTGATATCTACGTTTCAGTGTCAGTTCACTGCTTTTTCCAAAATTGCTCTAGGAGATACAATTCAGCAGTTGTGGGTTTTTCTCCCCACACTGTAAGTGCAATGGTTCACCTCCTACTAGATTAAAAAAAAAAGCCTGAAGAGCACTCTTCCCTTACACAAGGCAAAACAAAACTAAGCGAACAACAACTTGTCCAAAAATTTAATCATCAAATCTCTAAAGACTCACAACTTAAATTATTCTCTGGTACTCACAATTTGCTCAGTGTATTATATGTTTTTGAAAAAGTATGCTTTTTGAGTCTGGTTATGCAGACAAACCTTCCCAAACCCCTTAGTTTCTGTTCATCAATATTATACAGTACTGTTTTGAAAATTCATTAACTATCTACTTAGGAAAAAAATCACTCCCATCCATAAAGTCTAATTCTACACATTCTAATTAAGCAGCACTAGAACAAAACTGGAAATGCCAGAAATTTTGATTATAAGACAAAAATCTAAGATTTCTCACTATATTATCACTTTGCTTATTTGTCTTAAAGCAAATTACATACAAAGTAGTTAATCAAATAGTATAAACTGACAAATTACTTCATCCCCTATTTAAATTACACATGGATTTTGTTGTATAAAGAATATGTGAGCAGGCAATAAAACACAAATACACAGACATGAGTACATTAACAAATATTAATCAGAGCAGCTATAACAATGCATTCCAATAACTTCATATAGATTTGTTATTGTAGCTGTCTTTAATGCTGCTTGTTTCTCCAGTGACTGTAACACACAAGACAAACAAAATGCCAGTGAAATAACAGTTACTGTGTTTAGCAGCTGAGAATTTACCACTTAAAAACATGACTCCTTCTATTCAAAATTCTGTAGTTTCAAATTACCTTTGTTCCTCGAAACCCTTTGTTTCTAGTACAAATTTCTACAAAGAGTAATCCAGTGAACAAAAAGAACCAATTCAAATGACACATACTACAGCAGAAGACAAAATTAGTAAACATGCTGAACTTTATATGAAGATGTTTACAGAAGTAGAAAGCTTGATTTTATATTTGAAGAAACTTCAGAGAGTGAGAGCCTTGCATTCTGCAGCTTCTGCTGGACATTTTCTCTGCAGGAATGTTCACTGACTACATTTGTAGTCTCTGATCTCCAAAACACAGGACAGCTGAAATGCCTTATGTGAAGTAGCCATGCTCAGTGTGTTAACTACCAATGGCCTAAAGTCACTTTCTTTTTTTTTTCAAGCAGTGCCCAAACGGGACTCTGCAGTAACACCAAGTGGTTAGACAGGTATGCTGCAAAGATCATAGCTCCAGAACTTCACATCAGTTTTGAGCTTAATGCAGTATACTAGAAGGATCTCTTCAAAAATTTCATGCATGAGTCTTCAGGACATAGAAAGTTTGAAGCAATTTAGGTATTATTTTCCTCTTTCATATAATTTATATTGTTACCGTTAAAAAATTAAAGCTCAAATTTAACAGCTTACTGTTTGCATTTCCTTCAAATGGAAAGATATGACTTCTTTCAATTTCACTGTTTAGTTTTCTGATCCGTAAACATTTCTAAATGTAACTATTCTAACTGGTTAAAAACTAAAGTGTAGGGGAGTATTTCCATCAGGTGTAGACTTTAAAAAACCACCCTCATGAGTTACACTACAGCCACCAGTGTTATGCAAAAGTAGTAAGAATATCAGCACCATCTCTAATCAGAGTTTTCAGAACATCTTCCAAGTACTAAAATTCAATGCAACTCTATTAAGTTACATAAGACCAAGCCTTGTCTTCCTACAAGAATGCATCACTTGTGCTGACATGAATAGGAACTACACATGTGTATATAAGGGCACCTGCTTAAACGTTTATGCTGTCAAGTTCAATAGCACAGAACTTCCAGAGTACAGCTCTAAGAATGGTAAGACTCCAGATTAGACTCTGGAAGAACTATATAATGGGTTTCAAGTCAGATTCTAATATTAGTATTTTCTCCTGAAAGCCTCAATCATTCCAGTGTAACAAGAGAGAATCTCTTCTCTTCCACAGTTCAAGAAATTTTTCTTATCATGCTCCCACTTCCAAGATTGCTCCTATCACTAATATTTTTCTCATAAACAGGTAATTTTTGCCAAGGTAAATGGAACACACAAATACATCACTAAGTAATCTAGGACCAAGAATCTGATCTTTAATACACTGCCCCGTTGACTTCACACTTTACAGGTTCATATGAGTCATTAATGGGATACTGTTAATTAAGCTGACCCAGGCTACTACACATACTTTAATGTATCATCCACATTCAATAAACACCAGGTCCTCCGAGATGTGTAAAAGTTCTTGCTCAAGTTAAGTTATCAAGTTCAGACTTCTGTTTATAGCTGAACCTACCCATTTCTCAGTGATCATTGAGGTGACATCTTACGACAAAACCATTCTCTCAAGCCAATCCCACACCCCCTTCAGACAACAGTTACGTTCTTCTGCAACTAAAACCATCAACCAAACCAAGACAGCATCCCATAGCACCTCAAAACAAATGACCATGTAATACATCCCTACCTACGGAAAGGCAGGTGCATATGCCTCTGAGACAAAGCTTTGACACAGAGATGCTTGAGCCTAGATCAGTCTTATCTAGGTACTGTAAACAGAACAGTGTACATTTAGAAATGTCAATGTTAGCTACTTTGTGCCTGAAATGAATCATGAACATACTCTCAAAGAATACAGGTGGTCTGTTCTCATTTTGAAATGCAACAGTAAATTCCATTCATCAAACTACTTAGAAGTGCAGGAACTTCACATTTTGAGTGCTTTTTTGATTCAAAGTGATATCTTTTGAGCAGGCTACCTGTGTTTTTTCTCCCTCATTGTTTCTCTCTCTGCCTAACAGAAACAGCATCTTGAAAGTAATGGTCAAGAGGCATTTGGGGCAGGAGATACATAAAGCAATTCTGGCAAGGACACCAGCTTAAAAATCTAATCCCCCCAGAGAATAGTCTGTTTTTAAAAGAGGCAATGTTGCCATTGTACAGACTTCTACAATTGTAGAATGCTGCCCCTGGGTCTGTGGACCAGCACAATTCTACTAGTGTAAAAAAATCCCTTTTACAGACAAGTTCCAAGGAAATTACAAAATACAGCATTCATATTTGATTTCAAATTCCCTTAAAATTTACAGTTATGTAAACAGAGGCGTATGGTTGGAGTAGAGCTCTTAAGGAAGAGTAAAAATGGAAAAAAAAACCCCAAAGACTGAAGTTCTGCAAAACAACAAAAGGGAATAGCTAGCTCCCGCTCTGCTGTCACTTATTTTTTTAACTGAATAGTCTCAATGACCAGTTGGAAGAGTTACTTTTTACTCCATCCAACACTGGACTTGTAGGGTCTTGGTTAAGTACAAGTTACCAGTGTGTGATTTAGCAGGGTGAGAATCTGTAGTGTAAATAATACATCCAGAGATGTGTATCAAGTGTGATTAATTCTGGATTGTTGAGATAAAATAAATAAATAAACACCAAGCAAGAAATGAAGGTAAAGTAGTCCGTTTTAAGAAAACTATTTCCAAATACAGCCAAATACAGTTCTGACTGTGAGCAAAACTGTGTTTGAACTATTTTCTGCCATGCTTTCCTGTATCTGCTTATCAGGATTTCAATTTCATAGACTTTCCTATCAAGCTAACATGACAATTAATAAGCAAACAAAAACCCAGTTAAAACAGTAAAAGGCATGATGGCTCCAATACTGTTACTGGAGCCTTCAGAAAGAAACACTGTATTCTGGTGCTCTACCAAAGATTGCTACACAAAAAGAATAGCACTCACCAAATACAGTCTGGATCCAATAAGGTATTAGCATGATGCCATGTAGGAACACCCTGGAAACACACTTAGTTGATACTGACAGATTCTCCCATTCTTTTTTCAGACACTCTGTTTCACAAGCATTTCAAACTTTTTTCTTTTACCACCTTCTTTTTTTTTTTTTAAGTTGAATGATTCAGAGTCCATCTTAATGCAGAAGTTAAAAAATAAGAAAACGTCATGGTAGGAAGCTGACAAGAGTGATTTCTGAAAACATTAAGGAACAAACTGCATTTGCTTAATAAAAATGTATGCCAGTTCTTTAACAAAGTGACAGACTTCTATTCTGAAATTGAACTTTAGGACTGACCATCAAAAGAGAGAGAAACACAGAGTTAGCTAACACTTGCAACCAAGACATGCATTTGTGTCTGAAAAGAGAATATTGCACTAAGAGAAGAACCCTGAAAGATTTAAACGCTTCCTTCACTGACCTAAAAAAGTAACTAACCATTTTCTATAAGCAGTAGCAAACCTGGCTTGGTCCACATCCCTACAAGTTGATAATACTTTATCAACAAACCGGTATTCCATTTCTGGACCAAGAGAGTCCTGCACAGGAGCACGCTTCAGGCGTTTTGTTTCTTGGGTATAACCTTGTTTGCTGCTGGATTCATTCAAACCATCAACATCCATAGCTTGTGCCATGTGACTTGCTGCAGGACCATGGTGGGAATTATTCAGAGTTTCATCACTGCTGTCCACAGATGATACCACTGCACTCAGGAGAGGAAGTTTGTTGCTTAAGTGCTGTTGAAGGTAGAATACACACCTTCTTCAAAGGAAAAGAAAAGAAGAAAGAAAGAAAAAAGAAAGTCATGCATTGAAAATAACCTGCTGTTGCTGCTGAACTGTTTCAATCCATTTGTCATCCCACCAGATTTCCCTCAAAGACGCAAATCTGCTGTCTCCACTCATGCTCTACTAGAAAGGTCTCCATGTCACTTTGGCAAATCTACTGTTACCTAGTCAGGAACCTGCACCCAGCTACTAAAGCAGAAGTTCTCTGCAGCCAATTTTCTGTCTACATTTTGCTAATTTTTTGTTGTATAAACATTTTAAGTGTGAGGAGGCTCGTTAACAGCATCGTGTGTGTCTTGTACAAATTATAGGGACAAGTGGAGGTTACACCACAAGATATTTAAGCCAAATGAAACTTCCCATGCATTAGTTCTGATTATGCTCTTGAACATCTTCCAAAGGCTTAATATATAGTAGCTTAAAAATCTTCTACTGAGTGGTACCTTCTAAAACCAGAACAATTTGTTTGGAACTACCACATGAAGAACCACCCACAAATCAGAAGGAAACTCTTTTAACCAAATCCTCTTACCTATGACACCACAAGGTTTCATGCCCAGGGTAATTATCAATCAGTTCAGTGCAGAGCTCCATCTCTTCATCTAAACGGCGAGGGAGATCCACACTTTGCTCCTCTGCACAGGCAGCTTCTGTCCCTGCACTCTCTTCCCCCTTCTGAAGGCTAGGGTTTTGTTCATTTACCATTTGATTTTGTACCAGGATGTTATTGTCAGTCACTGTTCTGCATATCAAGGAATTGAGTAAGAACTGGCGGTAATGAAATCCACTATGGTCCGAGACATGCATGGATACCCAATATTTAGTGGACGAAAGTTCATCGAGAAGAACCTGAAACAAAATGCAGGGACAGTTATCAACCAGTATAAAGGAGGAACTTACCACCACTGCTTCTGTATTAAGGTAGTCTCTTCTTTGGGGATTTCAGCCACCGGGGTAATGGTTTAAGAACAAACAGAAAAATGAAATATCACTGAGCCTTTTCCACTGTGTGCTGAAAAGCATCTTGGCATCCCAGCAGAAAACAAATTAATACTTATGAACTCTGAAAAGGCAGGTTTTTCAGAAACCTGCCCACAAGCTGACTGGGAAAAAACCCAAACCACTTACGACATGAAATAAGCAGTGGTTTAAGAATCTCAGAATGGTTAGCAATAAATACTATTTAGAAAAGGCAGAAACTACAGTGCTATTAGGTTTAAGAATTTTACCTTTTACCCAGTGGATTGTGGGTGTCAGAAGGTGGATGAGTTGCTTAAAAAGAATAAAACCCAAACTTAATTTACATCTTCATTTTCCATGAGAGAATGTCAACCGTAACATTATGTTTAAAGTCCTAGGGCCTGTGAAATACAAGACTATTTGTCCATAACCAGGTTGCTTGATTTTACTACTGAAGAACCCCTAGAAAGGCTTTCATAACAACTCTGGCAAATACTTTTATGCCAACTGCAGCTCTGTTTTTAACACTGCTGGCTCCTAAGAACTGTCTCTTAATTCTGAGTGCTTTTAAACCTTCAAAATTCATGTCTGGAGAGAAATGCAAGTTTGGCTACCCGACAAAGCTTCTTTTACTTTGCTTTCTCTGTTAGAGCCACTGGTTTGGGTTTTTTTTACAGGCTTAACACCTCTTTTCTCACACTGCTTCTCCTCTGGAGCTTAAACTATCCAAAGAGAGCAAAACCTTTTTCATTCACTTCTGAAGACTTTGAATATAATCTTACTGATACACTTTTGCTTTTAATCTCTTCTCCTAAGCTACCTACATTACTTAACAGGACCAACTGATGCAAAACAACTTTCATAGGAAGAAGTCTTTCTTTTTGATACTGCAGCACAAAAGCCACAGCCTCCCACAAAGAAAACCATGGAAACACACAAGGCCAGCTATACAGCTTTTTTGGGGGCATCTGTTCTAAAAGAAATTGGAGCAAATACAATGCAAACAGTGTCTTCTACCCAAGACAGTCCACACGTTTTTCTAAATCTTGACAAAAGGTACCAGCATCGCCTTCCTTTTACAGATCAGCATCTCAAGTGCAGTATCAAGTAACAGTCCACACACAGTGCTCTTAAGAGGACTAAAATTCCATGTCCAGATCTGCACTTTAAACTGTAAGACCATCTTTTCCCTTCTCAATAGAATTGAGACTAGTACTTTAAACTTCTGAACTTTAAAATTTAGGAGTCTACTAAGAACAACTTAAGGATTAGAAAAATCAGATCAGCCTTTATTCAGCTGTGATTGTTACTACACACATTTATGCTCAACTGAGACCTTGGAAGAATCCAATTCATTTATGTGAAATATTTTTAAGCTACAAATTTACAGGGGAACATCTTAATTACGCATTTCAACTCCCTGTACAAAGGGAACAAAATTATTCCCAGCATCACTCCTTACCTGAACCAGAATGCCTCTTTTAAAAAAGCAACACAGAAGATTGCCATTAAAACTTCTTGAGATCTACAAAAAACAGAGCCTCCTATCTAGGAACCTGAGAGTACCAGTGGAAGATGCTTCAAACAGCTGGAAGTAAAAGAAAAAGCCAGCGAATGTCTGAATTCCAAGAGGTTCTTTCCCAGGGCTGTATGCTTCGCTTAGTGCTTTCTTACAAAGCCAGCTTTCTCCATTTCCATCTCTATAGGTACAACGCCTTTGCCACTGTTCTGTGAATAAAGAGGAAACTCTTAAGAAATCTCCTTCCTCCCCACTCTTGACAATCTCTTTCCTGCCTCTGGTGGTGAACTAGCTACCATGGAACTGGCAGCCTCCCCCAGAACAGGACATGTATGCTCAGTGACCTCTGTCTTGACCTCGGGGACTGCACTCTCTCTTACACCATCCCCGACTCTTTGCTCGGTTGTTTTAGAGCGCTTTTCCAACCATAAACTGCAGACCAAAACTTCTTCCCTGGTCTGGGACACTGGGGAAATGAAAAGAAACTGGAGAAACAAACTTTTAAGGATAACTAGATAAATACAGCAATGTTCAGTCGCAGAAACTAGTACCTTTGGAGACCCAGTCACCTAAGAAAAAGTTAAGGCCTTACTGGGGATGGCTACAAGAAAAACTACTTCGTGTCTCATGAACATGTTGTCTTCTGGGCACCACACAAGAGAAGTGTTGCCTCATGACAATTACCCCATCACTTATTTGCTTGCTCTCCATCCTGTGATTATGAAATTGAGTATTCCAATCTAAAGAAAACAAAAAAGTTTGTCAATCGTTGCTGAACTATGTCCTATTTTTCTACCTGCACGATTTCACTGAAACAAGACAGTGTGCATTAATTTTAAGACTATACCCCTACCACTCTCTTACCCAGGTTCTCTAACTAATTATGCACCCACCTTTTAGTGGGTATCTGAAGCCCATGATCTAACCCCACTAACTAACTGTACAGTCATGTGACAGAGCTGAAATCAGGCTTACCAAGGCAAGTACTTCAGAATCAGAAAGATTAGATTAGTTTCAAACAGTCTGCTCTTGACAAATCCTTGACTGATATTAATGAATGCTATTCAAACCCTACATAAACTTGTTAATGCCATTCAAATTCTGCAGCTAGAACAAATTGAAATTTATGTACTGAAAGAAGATAATGTTTTTGACTGTCTAGTCTACGAAAAAAGAAACATCTATATCCTTATGAGAAAATCTTCCTACTGTCCAAAACCTTCTCCTCTAGCATTTTAAATCTTTTTCCCAGAGACTGAGCTGAGATTCAGTCTGCAGTAGCATTAGGATTATCAAACAACAGGAAAAAAACCCACCAAAATCCTACTAAACAGCCTACCTCTTGAAATCCTCCAAAGCAGGCCAACAGCTTCATTAATGATACACCTGTTTTGAGAAGTCGTATTTAGTAATGACAATACAACATACAATTTATGTTTCTGGGCCTCTGCTTCCTTGTACACTTCAAACGGCAGGTCAGGCTTGTATTACAGCAGAAATATGGCCCTAAATAATACAGGGACTCCTTAATTTCAGGCAACCTTGCAAGAACTAAATAGCCGTAGAATCAGTGACTGTTTTATCTGCCAATTTTTCAGTATGGTTCCAGTCTTGCATCTCAGTGAAATTTATCGTACTTTTCAGATATTCAAACACAGAAATTGCTGAAGGTACAACACGAGACACTAAGCAAGCAAACAACCCATACAGAATGTGTAGGATGGGGTCAGGAAAGCCAAGGCAAAGCTGGAACAGGACTTCGCAAGAGGTGCAAAGAAGAAGAAGGGATTGTGTAAGCACACAGGTCAGAAAAAAAAGACCAAGGAGAGTGTATGCTCCCTGATAAGCACGAAGGGTGAATTGGTGGCAACTGATATGGGGAAAGATGAAGAACTTTTACTGAGTTCTTCATCTCAGTCTTTACTGGCAGTCAGGCCTCCCACTTCTCTCAAGTCCCCGATCCTCTAGATTCATGTGGGGAGGAGTGAAGTCCCTCCCACTACAAGCAAAGAGCATATTCAGAACCACTTGAGGAAGCTGAACAGCCACAAGTATATGGGATCTGAAGATCCACATTACAGAGTTCTGAGGCAACTGGTTGATGTTGCTAAGCCACTGTCCATCATATCTGAATTCAGGGCAGTTAGGAGAAGTGCCCAGTGACTGGAAAGAGGGAAACATTGCTCCCATTTTTAAAAAGGGGAGAAAGGAAGAGCCAGGGAACTGGAGACCGGTAAGCCTCACCTCTGTGCCTGCCAAGATCATGGTGCAGATCCTTCCACAAGATATGCTAGGGCACATACGAGACAAGGAGGTGACACAAGGCAGCCAGCAATTGTGCCTCACCAATCTGGTGGCCTTCTATGATGGAGTGATAGCAGCGGTCAACAAGAGAAGACCAACAGATGTCAACTATCCAGATGTGTAAGGCGTTCAGTATGGGTTCCACATGACATCCTTATCTCCAAATTTGAGACAGACGGATTTGATGGAAGGTCTGTTCAGTGGGTAAGGAACTGGCAGGATGGATGCAGCCTGAGCTGCACCTGGCTCTGTGTCCAGGTGGAGACTGGTGATGAGTCCCTCAGGGCTCTGCCTCGGGACTGCTGCTCTTGAGTATCTTCATCAATAACACACCAGTGGGATTAAGTGCACCCTCAGCACATTTGCAGATGACACAAAGATGAGCTGTGCAGTGGACACAACAAAAAGATGAGACGGTAGACAGGGAGATATGGACAAACCTGAGAAATGGGCTTATGAGTTCAACAAATGCAAGTGCAAGGTGCTGCACCCAGGCTGGAGTAATCCCAGACGTAAGCACAGACTGAGATGAATGAGAACAGTCCTGCTGAAAAGGACTTGGTCGTTCTCACGGATGAAAAGTTGGACAAGAGCCAGCAACACCCACCTGCAGCCCAGAAAACCAGCGGCATCCTGGGCTGCATCAAAAGCAGTGTGGCAAGCAGGCTGAGAGAGGGGATTTTGCCCCTCTGCTCCACTCTGGTGAGACCCCACCTGGAATGTTGCATCCAAGCTTTAGGGTCACCAGTATAAGGATGTGGACCTGTTGGAGCAGGTCCAGAGAAGGCTGACAAAGATGCTCCGAGGATCGGAGCATCTCTCCTCTTAGGACAGGCTGAGAAAGCTGGGGCTGTTCAGCCTGGACAAGAAAAGGGTCTGGGGTGACCTCACTGTGACCTTTCAGTACCTTAAAGGGTCTTACAAAAAGGAGGAAGAGGGACTTTTTACCTGAGTAGATAGTGACTGAACAAGAGGTAATGGTTAATGAAAGAGGGCAGGTTTAGACTAGACATGTGGAAGAAATTCTTCACTGTGAGGGTGGTAAGGCACTGAAACAGGCTGCCCAAGAGAGGCTGTGGATGCCCCATCCGTTGAAGTATTCGAGGCCAGGCTGGATGGGGCCCTAAGCAACCTCATTTAGTGAGTGGCGTCCTTACACATGGCAGGGCAGTTGGAACGAGGTGGAAGTCCCTCCCAAGCCAAACCATTTTGTAATTCTATGAACCTGCGTATTTTTGTGAAAAACTGTAATGCCTGCTTTTTCCCTGCTCTCTTTCTCATTTGTTTTTTTCCTTGCATCACATCTTGCACATAATCACTGTATAATTCTGCCTCTTGAAGTTACCTAGACACAAATTTTATCTCAGGTTTCTAGCTGTCTTTTATGTACCACACTTTTTCCTAATTTTCCTGTATCCCAAACATCTTCTGCTTGGCCATCTGAAGAGATGCATTGGTGGTGTCATGAAAAAAACCTAGAGCAAACATGGAGACTTCCCAACAGGTTAAACACATTGGTGGCGGAACAACACCACCAGTGAAATTTTGCCAGAGGTAACAGAAATCAGATGGACAACTCTAGACAGAAGTGCCACTTCCACAGTCTTCATGCTGAAAAAATAGATCAATAGGGGGACTGGGATGGCAGGCAAAGCAAATGGACTTTGGAATGACCAAACAAATTTAAAATACTTCCTTCACAGGCATCTTTGTGATTTGTCATGAAAAGCACTCACAACTGACAATGAATAAACTCACCAGCATAATTCCAGTTCTGCAAAGAGTTATTTCTATTACAGTGTAATTATTTCTCTTTAATTAAATTAATAAGGAGCAGCAAGTGCATAGAGCACACAAGGTGTTATCCTGATCCTTGGACTACAATTACCAGTATAACAGACACAGAGCTGTTTAGAAGATGTTTTAGTTTTTTGTTTGTTTTAAGGCATAAAATTACTTGAATTTTCTTTAACAGTGCTAACTCCTCTCATCTTTTAGTAAGCTAGTAAAGATATCAAAGCTCCTGTCTTCTATTAATATAAACTTCTAATCCTAACTGCTAACCTCCAATCTATATCAATCCTGCAATTCTGAGTTTTCTGAAAAGTACCTTTTCATATAAACTTGCTAGGCAGACCAATCCAAATTCTGCCCTGTCTCTGCAATGGACATAAAAATAATGGCTATATTGACTCAACAATGTCCTGTAAATTCTTCCCTTACTACCCTATGAGGCAAAATGTAGCAGCTGCTGTTAGAAGTGAATGATGCGTCACTGTCTCAACCTAATATTCACAAAGAATTCACCTAACAACTTAGAAAACACAGTATTACAAAACCACCTACTTAATTTTAGATCACGTCCCATTAACTAATTCAATTTGCTGCAAGTCTTAATGTTATAGATACAAAATATTCAACGCTGCATAAAATGTCCCTGCTGTCCCTGAAAGTTTAATCAGCTCCCAGTGTAAATGCTGTTAAAAAATACTGGTGGAGTTGAAGAAATTAGTCACAAGCACTATTATGCTTTCTCCAAAATTCCTGCTGTCTTTACTTGGTCCTTCAATATTCTCAAACCACAGGTAAGGTGAACAAGAGTACGAAAACAGTATTACATTATCAAAATCACATCATGTTACGTATTACCTTTTTTCTCTACTAGGAATTTCAAGACTAGTGCTGGAAGAACTACTTAGAGTTGCCTGTTCCTTACTTCGGCTCACAGTCCCATCTATACTCTTCCCAAACACACATTAGCACCAAGTACTAAGAGAGAAACACAACTTTGTACACAGGCAAGAAAAATGTGTTATTTCTGCTGAGTGGAACCTGCTTACACTGGCAAGAAAAATGCAAAACATACACACTGCAGTATTTTGCCCACTTTCTTAAAACATTCTTGGCTACCTGTGATAACTCCACCTGACACTCTTCATTCACATTATACAATCTGCTTAGCAAACCAGTATTTGGACTTTCTGGACAAGAAAACTTAAGAATTTATTCACTATTGTATTATACCTTGACAGTGAGCTTTGCCAAATGCTGTAAAACCCAGATGCGATGGGACCAGGCATTGTAGTTGCTTGGATACCTCCCAGCAGCTTCGGAGCAGACATTCATTTCCTCCTGCACTAGCCGGTGAATTCTCTCCACGGGTGCTGCTCCCAAGTTTCCTTTAGTCGCAAGACCGGGCAAGGAGTTTTCCTGAATTAGTTGTTGCAGCACCCATCGTCTAGTTAAACGATGTAAAGTGTTAATGGTGAGAGAGCAATTTTAAGAGAAAAAAATAGTTTTTCATTTGCATAAATCAAATCTTTCCAATATTTTTATTCTGTGAACTACACTGGAGCTAGGTAATGAGTGAGTAGTAAACAACCATCTGAACACTTGCCATACTAAAAGCTGTGACATGAAGATCACGCTCCAACTCAGCTGTACCAGTTTGCTCACCCTAAGTGATCATGGCTACTTACAGCATACTAAAATAAAACAGAAAGAAACAGCAAATTTATGAAAGAGTGCAAGCAGTGTGTACATGAGATTTCTAATGAGCTCCTCTTTCAAAGTCTTGCATAACACTAAGATGAAGTATCCAAAGTGAGATACAATAAAGTGATATAATAAAAAATTAACTCTGTTTAGTATCTTTTACATCTGGCAGTACTGCACACTGCAATTCCAATTTCTTTCTGTACATCACCAGCAGTAGGGAAGTTCAAAATGCTTATGGTTTCAAGGGCTATAGGTATAAGCAAAACAAATGTTTTTACTGATGAATGACATGTTTGATTTCATGTGTCTGAGATAAGCACAGATTCCTAGAGGTTGTGAGTTTTTATTTTACTCTGGACAGAGTTTTAGCAGTATTTTTAGAGGCAGCCTCAATGCTGCATCTGCAGCCCGTACACAAAAGGGTCCTACAAAAATGGATTACAGATGTGTAAACTTCCACAGAGCAGCCCATGATAATGGAATTGCAAAGGTCCAACGTGGAATGCTCTGGAGAGATGGACATCCTCTGGTCTGAGACACAAAGGTTATCCTGTTTTGTACTGGCTCACATCAGTTCCAAAACCATGAATTGCTACTTTCAGAAGGGCGTCACCCCTGGTTAAAAGAAATCAATAAATAAAATAGGAGTAAAAAATTCATTTTCTTTACAGAGAGAATTCTATTTTACAAGTGATATATAAAATTATATCTATACATATATATAAAAAAAGAGGTGAGTCAACCACTATTAAAGAAACAGTTACTTCATCTGCTTTTTCTCTCATTTGAAAGCACAATATACTTGTTCACTGGTAGGTTTCACATATATTGTATCTTTTCCTCTCAGTTATCAAAAAAAGACAAAGTATTGGAAGACAATATTAAAGATAATTTGTAAGAATGCAATTTTAAACTCTCAGCAGAAAATTACAAGCAGTGTATGAACACTTTCTTCCTATACACCACGTGTTTTAAATGAAGAGGTACAGCCAAGCAAACCATGCTCTGACTTTTGTACAACAGTATTTTAGGAAATGTGGTAATTTTGAAGACTTAATTTTTGATATTTATAAATGTCTTTGATCCAAACATCACCTCTTAGTATTTTTTTACTTCAGTCCACAGGTATGCAAGAAATGGAAACTTCAAAAACAGTCTAGGCAGAAAAACTCAATGAGCATAGTCACTCTAACATCAATTTCTGAGTAAAACCATAAAGACGAATTATTTCAACTCTGTAATTATTTCAGTTTCTTAAAATGAGCATGTTTTATAGAATCAGGAATTCTGATAAATTACATATGCAGGAGAAAGTGGAAAAAATACAGATTTTATGGACTCTGTGGCTACAACATCACAAAAAATATGAAATTGAATTAGAGCTACTTTCTAGACAATGCAATCACAACCTCAGAAGACTTAAAATATATTTTTGGAACCTGTTGAATACCATGGTATTATTTGGGTTTTAAGCAAAATTTCCTCCAACTAATTTGGAGTCACTTTCACTTTTGCTCCTATTACAAATTCTTACATAACTCTTACAGTTCCAGGAATTACTACAAACGAACAAAGGATTGGTAAGTGACAACAGCACAATCAATAGATATACTGACCGTACATGCACAAGATATACCTGAACCCCCCAAAATATATAGCAGGAGGTCATCTGACAAAAAGAGTGACAGGTATTTTGACATCTTTAGTGAGATGTATCTGACATGTATAAGAAAAAACAATGTGGATATGTTTTACTGAATTTTATTCTTAGCCTCATTATAGGATTTTGCATCTTCTGTCTGAAATTTAATACTGTGAGGGAACAGAAAACCCCAAATTAATCATTATGCTGATGCAGAAAAATATTTTTGTGAACCTTATTTTCTAACACGTATCCATCATGGTCAGCATATCCAAATCCAAGCCAAACATTTGTACAATCATCCTCAAATACACTTTTCTGATCTAGGCAAATAAGAGAAAGAACAACAAATTACGACACTACTAAAATACTCCTAATTTAAGTTTGCATGGAAATTATACACAGATTTTTTATTATTTCTAAAATACCAACAAATACAAAGAACCTAACATTCTGACTTATTTGATAAAAACATACTGATTATCATAACGATACGGATGGCACCAGATTCAGAACTGTTAAAATGCAAAAAATCTTATTTTTCCAGTGGTAGCTACCATGTAGAAAAAGTAAACTATGGCAAACTGCAACATTTTTTTCCCATTATAACTACATAGTTTTGCTTCAAAGCCACAAGTCAGTCGCATGAGGATGATGAAAAGAAGTTGAACATCAAAATTAAAAACCAATGCCACAGAAATTCGTTATTGTTGTTGCTGTATCGATGTTTTTGCTCTATCAACGAAACTCCTTGGAATATCCCATGTATTGCTTTCTAGGTTTACTTTGGGAATTTTGAGCTCATGCATGCACTGCCAAAGAAGAGTTTACAACTTCCCCTTATAAAAATTCCCATGTAGTAAGTTTTGTTATGTTCTTTATAGACTATGAACTTCCTAATGCAGTATCAACTTTACAACTGCCCTAATGCTAGACATGTTAAACACAAACATCGTAAGCTGCTTCCTAATGCGTTACATTTAAATCTCTTTAAGGCTGTCTATAAAAGGATGACTTATCTTTTTATTTCTGTCATGAAAATGATCACACACATACAAAGTCTTTTGGTTTTGTTTTTTTAAAGTTGAGCAATGGATCTGTACTTCACTTGGCTCTGCTACAGGCATTCTATGGCCAGTGATGACTGAGATGGTGCATTTGAACAATTCTGGAGTCAAATTTTCCAAACGTGATCTGTTACTTTAATGTCCACTAGTGGTGACTGATCGATTTGGTTTAAGTTACAAATTATAAAAATAACTTCACCAAACCAAAAAGACCAGTATTGAAATGGAAAAGGACCCAGCCTTGGTTACAAATATTGGCTTTAACAGAGTCTTTGCTCTCTGAAATGCCTGTAGACAAGCAATATAGAGGGAAGTTGGAGGGAACGGAAAAACCTACAGCGTCAAATACCTACTGTTGATGGAATCAGAATTTTCAGGCTGAGAATTTTAGGTGCTGCAAGACATGAAAAATCTCTAGGGAAATTCATCCTGCCTCCAAACTTTATTTAAAAAGTACGCAGCAGAAAAGGTACACATGATTTCAGTTCTAAGGGTAGAATACAGACATGCAGCTTCAAAAGCCAAAGTACAGTACTCTGCAATGACTGGTTCAAACAATATGATATATTTCTAGACATCCACCTGCATCTATGACTCTCCTTAACCCAAGAATAGGAAACAAAAAAACCCTAGGAAAAATGTTTGAGGAGTCAATAGAAGGCAAGGGAAACCAACCTATGAATCCATGTTTCTGGACTCTTTGGAAACTTGGTTAACGCCAGTTTTCCAAGATGCAAATCTTTAAGTGGATTTAAAGTGCCAGACAGTATTAATTCCTTCCTACAAAAGATAAAATAAATCTGTGTGAATGAAAGTAGTAACCTGAAAACAGAACACAAATCCCAATAACAAATTGCATAGCATTTCCTTTGTATCATACCAGAACTTCACTGTCAAACTACATGAGTTTAGAAACCCTTTGGTGCATTAATCCATTCTACTGTACTATATATACATGCACAAAGAACTTAATCTGAACACATACAACCCATTAGTTCTCAAACCTACCCAGAAATCACTGACTCAACTACCAGTAGGTTTACATACACGAATAAACATCCCTTCTTGAAATTAAGCCCTTAGATCTTTGTGTACATCTGAAAATACTCTTACACGCAACACTCCTCCACACTTACTTTTGGTTTTTAAATACTGTTCAAGATACAGTGTCAAGGTTCCCCAAATTTATAAAGAAAAGGGAAATATTCTCTGTGGGTAGACTGTTTTACAAACGTAACAAAAACGCTGAAATTGCTGAGTTAATGTACATGTAAAACAATCTTTGGTTAAAAAAAAAAATACCCTCACAAAACTTAATGTTCCTCCAACACAACCCTTCCCAAAGTATTTCCAACAGACAGAGCAAAATGAATATCTGTACTTGGCCTTCTCACCTTCTTTACACAGAATTCCCTGCCCCTCACCCTCTTCTTTCTAGCTTTATAACTCTTATTGCCTGTCCTGAGCATGTTTGTAGACATCACTCAATCTCTGGTTACTTCCAGGGCACTATTCTTCACATCTTATTCTCCGATCTAGTAGGTAGCAGCTTTGAAGTAAAGATACAGTAACTTCCAAAGTTACCAACTGCAGAAAGAAAACACACATTTCCGAGAACCTGCAGAAGTCACAACTGAAAACGGAGAGTGCAAGAAGCAGCAGCAATTTTGGCATGGGTTTGGGTTTTGGTTTGATTTTTGTAATAATTTCTTATTCATCATGATAGGCAGGGCTCCAGTAAGTGAGGAGCAGATGATCAACTTTCTGATCAAAAGACCCCAGTGGGATGGGAGAAAATACAATCTGGAAAGATCTGCTATGAAAAAACAAGGCAAAACTTCTCTGCAGTCTGTCACAGAACACATAATGCTGTCCTAAAGTTATGGCCTGAGTCTCACAAACAAATTGACATATTTCCTCTCTGTGAGTACATATTTTCTGTTTGACTTGGCAGTTTTCAGTAGGAAACTGACTCCATCTGGTGCTTTGGCTTTGTGTTGCGGTAATTGAATCTTGCAACCACAGTCAGAAGCTAATGGTTTCAACACTAACAGTGAGCAAATATTCCTTAACATTGAAGCAGAGTGGGGAAATGTATAAATCCTTATCAGAAGTTTTGCTTCTGGTAGCTACTGGGATATTTATTTTTATCTCAACCAGGTTCCAGCATGCTTCAGATTGGATGCTTTTAGCCGGGTTTTAACAGGCAGCTCTGATATACCAACCAGAAGTGGCAGACTGACTAGACCGTTCTGTGCCAGTGCACTCACTTTTGGGAAGCAGACAAAAGAAAGATTCAGGGTCAGCACTGGACCAAGTGGAACAATTGCCTCATTACTGCAATGCAAAAGGTGATGTTTTGGTAAAAATGACTTACCATATACACAGAATGAAAATACAACTGAGACCAGTCTGATACTTAAAACAAATACATATACATATTAAACAAAGATTTAGATTACCAGGCCACCCACCTCCCAAAACCTAAACTTCCAGTGAAGAAATTGCTCTTTCTATATTAAAACATTCACTGTAAGTAAATAGGCTCACACTTACACACACTTAAAGTAAACTTCCTCTTTTGCAAAGTTGAGGAGCAGTACAGACAAGATCCACCTTCACTGCTATAGTAGAAAAGCTGTTTTTAGCTGTATTTATTTTCAAATGAGAGATTCTCCCATTGAAAAAGGACTGCAAGCACAAGTATGACTGAAGTACCATACACTCCCATATAAACCTCTTCTAAGCTCTCTCAGCTAACATCCAACCTGGGATATGTAACTTCTAGCTCACTTCCTTGCCATGTGGATCATAGATGATGTTTCAGCCTTAAGGATTATAGCTCCCACAAAAGATAATTTGGAATCATTTTGACTTGCCTTATGCTGACACCTTTGAAGTCATTCATATCTGATAGCAATATGTTTGACTTTTCAGAGCATCTTGTTACCTAACGTCTTTTCATCAATTGTACATGCCAGGAAGTATAACAAGAAGAACAAAGGCATTTACGACAATTCCTTTACAATCACTTACGTAAAAATTTTGGTAACTTTAACTTGTAAGACTTTTCAACTTCTAAAAACACAGGAAAACTGAATTTAGGATCAACAGCTGGAGATATCTTTTACCCCATTCACTACAACAGGGGTTTCTCTCTCAGTTCCAGGAAGTGACACATCTCCTATCCTTTAGCATGTCTTCTTCTGCCATACAATTACCTCTTGCTCAGGTCTCAAGGTTTAGTCACTGCCCTTCTGTAACTTCCCAGTCACTTTGATTTAAACAAATAAATAAAAACCAAACCTATCTAGCAGGCACATTACAATTGCTCAGAATAGCTCCAAAGTCAAACTAGACTAGCTAGCCTAGATCATCACATGTTTAAAGTTCTGTGTTCTCCTGTGCTTCATTAACCAGACACGACTTTCTGTGATTGTCAGCTGAGCTGAAATGCTCATTTGTCTTCCACAACACCATTTTAGTCTTCTGACTTGGCTCTGCCAAGTCCTGTGTCCTAGGACGGGATTTCCTTTTCTCTCTTCCTCTATCTTCAAGTTCAGTGCTACTGAGTCAACCACTATCTCAGAAGCTCTCAGCAGAATTCAACACACAAAAAAGGGATTATCCCAGTCTAAAATGAAAGAGTCAATACATTATAAGAAATAACTGCACTGTGTGCAGGGCTGCGATCCAGTAAACGACTAGAATACTTCTTATTTTTCAGCCTACTTAGAGTCTATGATGCTTTTTCTCCCTTAAAATAAAGCAGTGAATTTGTGTATGGAGAACGCAAAATGAACGTGGCATGACAAACATCCTCTGAGCAACAAGAAACCAATCATCCCGCAACAGATCCATCATGTTCTGCAAGCAGAGCGCAAATCTCATACAATTAGTTCCCAGCTCGGACTACCTCAGGATAAGGATTTATCACCAGCATCTGTACAGAACACAGTCTGTTCTCTGTGACTGATTATGCCACACATCTGGCTAGCTTGACCTGTAATTTCACAGAGAAGCTGAAATGTATGTCAACATAATGAAAGTGCCTACCCTTCAAAAGAGCAAACTCCCAGCAGAAGCCTAAAACAATGTAGGTTCAGATTCAGCAAAGCAGCTCCTTGGCCAGAGCAGGCACTCTGGTAACCTCCAGAGAAAGCGACTGGCTTGTGTAACAAGTACTTCTCTCTGGATGCTAAACAGAGCATCAAAGACACACTGACTGGTAGATCACTAGTCAGGAATTTGGGGAATAAGGCTACCTTCTGTAGTAATTGTATATTTTGATAAACCATAAACATCATAAAAGAGAAAACAATCCTCATCCATATTTCTTAACATTTTTAGTTCCACTTAGAACTTTGAACTACTCTTCTCATGTACATAAAAGCTAACTCAGCTGTCAGGCAGAAAAAAAGCCAGACTGATAAGGATTAATGCATCTGCAATAAAAAAAATTCCACAAAACATAAACCAAAAATCAATTATAAGTATCATAAGATTAGATTACTGTAACATCTTGTATTTACCCAAGCTCCTAATTCCATTTTACCACTTGAAAGCTACTCAAGCAATACAATTTCATGACAGTAAATCCTTTGTTATCACATTCATCCCCCTTTTTTAGACCTGAGATGCTAGAAAGATACAGATCACAGTAGAATCCTTTAGAACTACTTCGGCAGTGAAAGAAGAAAAAAGAAAAAGCTGGATTTGCCGTAACTAGGGCTGACAACTACATGCAGCCATCGTCTTTCTAGGTCATTTTGTTAATGCACCAACTGCAACAGTGCACCTTAACTGCAGAAATCCTGTTTTTCATTAATGCACTCCCAGAGACTATCAAAATGTTGTCAACCCTCCAGCCCTCCTAAAAGTATAGCTTTAAGACTGTCTCCAGTCTTACCTAGGCAGCAGAAAGAGAATATTCCTCCAACTCTGAGATTTACAGAAAAGTCGTAAGATTACAAAGTTGTAAGGACTGCTGTTTCTGCACTTCCTGAAGAGCAAGAAGGTAAATTCCTGCTCCTCCTCCATCATGCCTCCTGGTCAAGTTCAACAGGTACAAGAAGGGAGGGGGGAAATGTGTTTGAAATAAGAGGTAGACACCTTCCCCCCTTCTCTTGCAGTGTAGCTACAGACGTCTACTCAGCTATCACAGCCTGCACTGGTAGTGGCAGCAGACTGAGCTGGAACCTCAAAAGAACTCATAAAGGGGTAAAAATGAAAACAGTGAATACACACAGCAGACATCACTTGAGCACTACCCTCATTAACTACAGGAGGAAAGAGGAATGGTAGTTCAGTGGGACTTATACACCCTGAAAATGTGGGGCAAACATGTGCCTTCATATGCATGGTAATCTTTAGCCTGCACTACAAAAAAACCTTCCAAAACTGCCCCCTCCCCCAAAACAAACAAAAAAAACCACCCACAAACAAAAAACCCCAAACAAACAAACCAACAAACCCAACAAAAACCAAAAAAGGGCAGTTTTAAACCATCTGCAATATACAGGAAAGAAGAGATTTTCAACATTCCTTCAGTACTTCTCAGCTGACAAGTTACTGACAAGTCAGTAACTACCACTTGAAACAAAGCTTTCAGCTGACTCATGTAATGCCCAGGTCTTTCTGATGGCATTTTCTGAGTGCAACATACCTCACATTCCAAGCAGTGGTGAAGTCGGGGTTCAGCAGTAGCAGGGTGCATGTGATATCTATCAGCTCTAGAACAATGGAACAAGAGACATTAAGATTAGTAATGATCTGCACACCGCACTGATATCTCTGCAGTCCTGTACTCCCTCTCATTCCTCAAAGTCTTTCCGCTATGGGCTGCTGTACCTGTGGATGACCACCTCTGTAAAATACTGCTCTGTCTTGTTCCAGAAGAAATGCTAGCTTAATTTAAGAGGGAGCAAGAACTGCCATATCCTCCCTTTTCATTATTTAAAATAATGAACTGAGTACGCCCTCAGCAAGGAAAGACGGTTATGTAAAATCCTTGAGTATTCAGTGACTTTAACTGCACACACACTATGTGTGAGAAGCATTCTTCAAAGAAGATCCAAAGATTTTTAAATACTACAGAGAAGTAAAAATATACCCTACTATTTTAGTAAAAGTCTGAGCTGCAGAAGGCTGCCATATACCCTGCTGTTACAAAAAATACACACACTATAAAAAACCTGCAGCTAAAAAATGAAACACCCCAGTTATGAATAAGAATTACAAAAGTACTCCCTATTGAACTGTACAGGAAATGCTTTAAATACATTGTGAAGTGCTTCAGATTGAAGTTTTAAGACTAATTCAGTAAAAAACCCTAAGCAAAACCCAAAATATTTGTTTGCATCCCTGCATTTAAGCACTGTATACTGCAGATTTATGTATTACCCTTATTTTTAACTATGTCATAAAAACTGAATGTGACTATCCAAGCTTTTCCTGTCATTTAAATTTGGCTACAGTCTCTCCTAATCACCCTGCATTTAACATAATAATTAGATTGTACTTCAGGTGATTTCCAGCAAATAGGAGGTACTTCATTACTTGAAGGAAAAAGAAAAAGATGGTACTCATGGAAACAGATCTCTGGCTGGTGCACTTAATATGACTGTAAAATGAACTGTAAAGAAGTCATTGACAAAATTCAACAGTAATGGGACATAAATTAATTCAAAGTGCAAAGGGACACAGCTTCACGTTATCTTTGAAACAGGAGTCAGTACTTAAGTAGGTCAAAAAGTGAAATACCTTCGTATGTTACTGGGTGACTGATCGATCATTTATGTCCAGCAAAGAAATTTTGTGGTTTTCGTTATGTTCTTCCTTATGAGGAACATGCTAAGCCATCATATAATGCAAGGGGTGATGGGGGGTGTGGTGTGGAATTCTTTAGTGTACTGTTGACTTTGCAGTAAGCTATGATGTTTTGAAAACTGTCTCAAGGAATGAACTTAACTTTCTATTTTCACAAGTTTTAGTCAAACCCCTCTCTGCTGCCAAGGAATAAATATTTCTCATACGTGCAAAGCTTCTTCTTAATTTGCTGCCTGAATGTACAAATATTTTTCCTTGGTTTACCCAATTCCTGAACCAGCGAAGTATTTCAACACCCGTTTAATTTTATGCAGCTGACTATCGCAATTCAAGTAACCAGGATTACACACATACACAAAATTGAACATACATAAAATTAAACATCTGCTAATTGTTTTGTGGCTCCTGTTTCAATTTTACATTCAAAAATCAGTTTGGCAACATTTAACTCAACATCCGTTTTATAAGGAGGTACAGTTAAAATTGTGAGCTGTGATTGTTTCATGTACATTTTCCATTTCACCTACAGCAGTGGTTTTAGTAATTATTAGGTACTATCATGGTACATGTTATATATACATCAAGCAAAAGTTTATCACAACCTACTTCAGTCTTTTGAACACTTTTTAGGAAAGATTTTCAAAGTCTATTTAGAACCATACAGTTTGTTTAGTCATGATTTCCAATTAATATGACCATTCTGGTAATCTCATAGGTCTGTAACAGTACCCAATCATGTCCAGCTTAAACAGAATTTGTTAACATTTTGTCCATTTTCCCATTACAGAGGTTCACTGCATCCTGAACTTTATCAAAGGGAAGATGCAGATAAAAGGAAAATCTCCAAGTAATACCCAGTTCTTTCATGTCAAGGTTCTTTGATGTAAGTAACAATTGAAAAGTCATAAAGTGTAGATTCTGAGCCAGAGATGTGAAATGGCACAATTTAGTAACCTCTGAGCCACTTTCCAATAGAAAGTCATATGACAGATCTGGGACACAATGACAGTAGTTGCCAGCTATTTCCCCGTGTCAGTAATAAAACCCAACATATCTTACTTACAATTTAAAATTACTTTCTACTAGATACATTTTAGGCAAACTATAGCATTATAGGTGCTCACACTGAACATGTCCTTTTGCACATCAAAGTCAACCCAACTGCAAAATTACAAATAAAACAATATGGTTTTAGCCTACTTTTTAAATATGGCTATATCCACTTTTTCAGATATTCTGGGAGCAGTTTGTAACAATTTCAGAAAACCATCTTGACTTAATACAAATAGTACGCATGCATAAATTTAAAAAATACTGGAGAAAGCATAAGAACATATTGTAAAATTCAGATTTCTAAACTGAAATAATTGCAAGAGGAGCAGTCATTATTCTGGATTCCAAGTATCCAAAAGAAACTGTAACTAAATTAAACACCTGTGTCACTAACCTATCAATGAATGACTACAAAGCACTTTCTTCTTCCAGGATCCTGTCAGAAGAAATATCGCATACCACATCTGAAAACAGACACTTAAATCTGTTTTTCTCCTCTGTTCTATTTTAAATGGCTTACAGCGACTCAAACAAAACAAAAGAGGTAACTAGAGACTACATCTGCAATCACCATTTATAACAAGCTTCAATAGAATATACAACTGAGTTCTGAAGCAGTAAAAGACAAATCTACCTCTTCCCTAGATGCAAAAGAAAACAACTACCCTGCCAAATTCCAAGCATGCACTTTTGTCTACAAAAGCAATCTGGAGCCAAATCCTTGAGAATACTGAAGAAAAAAATGTAACATCTCTTGACAGAGTATACATACTTATGACACATTAGAGACAAGTCTCTAAGCCCACCTGGGAAAGATTTTTGCCTTCATTCTCTCCACCACTGCAGTTCAGTTTCTGCTAAAACTTTCTATCAAATGTGAAACTTAATTATGGTAAAACATACTAAACTCCTTTACAAACAGGTCTTTAAAATTAAGGCCCCAATTGTGTTTTACAGTGGTTACAGAAAACCACAGCAGACATGAAAAGGCTGGAGATCACCTCTTCTTACACATCTGAAACAGACTTTGTAAGTGAAGAGACAAAATAGAATGGAGTTCCATTTTCAAAAGAAAGCCAAACAAGTTGCAGGCACTAGTCTAAAATTCATGCTACTGCTGTATTCACTGACAGAGTTTTCTGAGCTGCATTTTGAGAGGAAGGGTTCTGCAAGGTTTCACTCGTGAGGGAAGCAGAGGCCCGCAGGCACCATCCCTGTGGCATCACGGGGCATCACCACAACAAAGCACCTGCACTGCTGTGACTGCAGCAGGATGCTAGCACACAGGTAATGGCTATCAGCCATCTTCAGACATCCAAAAACGTGACACAGATCTCAATGTTTGTAGTTTGGCTTGAAACAAGAAGCTTCTCTCTGTGTGGAAACTTCAATTGTGAGACTTAACAGTAACACTTGACACCAAAATGAAGTCTCCCTGCTGGAGATCTGCAGCACAGCAACAATACACATCACAAACTCCTACCTCAGACCTCCAAAAGCACTGCAATGAGAACCACTGGCGTTGTTAAGCACTGCCTGTGCTAGGAGGTTCAACTGTTTCAATGTTAAAGTTTGTATCTCGCTATGTGTCAGCCAACATTAGTTTTATTTCTGTATTAAATCTCTTTGCATTAAATTTTGTAGTCATCTGCATTACAAATTTCAAATCTGGAATGAAGTCATAATCACCAGTTTCCATCAAGACTGAATAAATCAGCAGCAGCTTGGTGGCAGTTACCAAAAAGACCCTGATCTTAACAGGTCTAACCATAAAACACAAAGGCCAATAAGAAATGAAGTTACTTATGTTAGCAATACACATCCCCTAGAAACAGATGTCTGCAATGAGAAAAATATTAAATAAAATAAATTCTGTGAAAATAAAAAATAAAGGGCAATGTAAGATTTATTAAGTCCATAAAATACTCTTCCTAGGTAATCACATAATGACATGACATCAACCCTCTGGGAGGAGTGTGGGAAACACAATGACACAAATGCACACAAAAAATCTGTTAGACAAACATAAAATGCAATCAACGGGTCAGTCATACCCAGTAACACATGAAAACACTTCAACTTCTTTGAGCTACTCTTTTGAAGGGTAATTAATTCTAAGGATCAAGCCAGTGCACTGTTACTCTAACACACCCAAGGTGTACAGCTAGCACTGGAAGACTCCATGTTGCCAGGTGAATGTGTTCCTCCTTGTCATGACCTGCCTTGCCTGCCATTTCATGACACTCTTTCCAAAATGCTTGTATTATGCATCTGTACGTTTGTAATAAGGAATCAAACTATGTTTAACAAATCAAAGTGTGTTTAGCAGATCTAGACTCTGCCATCAGGCAGACAAAAGTAGGCAACACCCACTGCCTTAAGAATGCTCCCACTCCAAGATCCACTAAAGACCTCAACCTTCTTTCTCCGTATCACCCCTGCATGCAAAAGAAGCTCAAGTGCACATTTATAGACTTGACCAACACCATCTGACTGTGCTGTACACTGCACTTTAATGAGGATTGGTGCACAGCTGGGTTCATCCACTTAAAGTGAAACAAACTACAGCAATAAAATACTACAGAAGAGAAAAGCAGACATCAAAAGAGAGATGCTACTGACCAGACATCTCTTCCTGATCGACACTGCTATTTAGAAGATATTGCAACAATAAATAAAAAACTTGTTTCATAAACTAGTTACTCTTTTTCATTCTTACTCTGAACAGGACACCTTATAAGCAGTCAAATACCTCCTATGTCACACCCGTTCATAATCCTGTATTTTGAATTTTTTTAAGGAACATATACCAAAGAATTTTTCATGCAAGTTAAACTAAGAACCAAACCAAAACAAAGAGATGAGAAAGGAAATAAAACTTTACAATTACCAAGCTGTAGGGACTAATACTTTGTGGTACCTCTTCACCTGAAACACTACACTTATTTCTTACTTTAGATATATACATCACCACATTTTCCTTCTGACTCAGGAAAACAGGAGAAAACTCTTTCTGTATCAACTAACATCACTTCCCTAAATAACTCACTGAAGTAAACTGTCTCTCTCTAACCTTTCCAGTTTGGGCAAGAGAGAAAGAAATTGTATTTTCAACTAAATGATCCTGCAACTTGTTTATGTTGCTAAGATGTACAATCCAAAGCCTGCTCTCCTCAGTAACTATCATTTTTTCCAGAACAGGTTAAGCTGGCATTAAGAACGGTAAATGATCCAGACAAGAGCATTAAGTGCACCCTCAGTCAGTTTGCAGATTACACCAAGCTGGGTGGGAGTGCTGATCTGCTGAAGGGTAGGAAGGCTCTGCAGGGGAATCTGGACAAGCTGGATCAATGAGCCAAGGCCACTTGTATGAGGTTCTGATAGGTCCTGCCCCTGGATCACAACAACTCCATGCAACACTTCAGGCTTGGAGGACAGTGGCTGGAAAGACACTTGGTGGAAAAGGACCCAGGAGTGCTGGCCAGAACCAGCTGAACATGAGCCAGCAGCATCCTCAGGTGGTCAAGAAGGCCAAGGGCATCCTGGCTTGGATCACAACAGTGCGGCCAGCAGGATCACAGCAGTGACCGTCTCCCTGTACTCATCGAGACATCAAAGTGCTGAAATGAGTCCAGAGAAGGGCAACTGGAGCACAAATCTTATAAAGAGGAGCTGAGGGAGCCGGAGGTGTTTAGCCTGAAGAAAAGGAGGTTTGGGGGAACCTTATTGCTCTCTGCTGCTACCTAAAAGGAGGTTGTAGCCAGGTGTTAGTCTCTTCTCACAGGTAACAAACAACAGGATGAGAGAAAATGGTCTTGGGCTGCACCAGGACAGGTTTACGCTGGATATGAGGAAAACTTTCCTCACGGAAAACAGCTGCCAAAATTGGAACAGGCTGCACAGGAAGTGGTGGAGTCACCATCCCTATAAACATTTTAAAAGACACGTAAACACAATACTTAGGAACATGTTTTAGTGTTGGACTTGGCAGTGTCTGGTTTATGGCTGGACTCTGATCTTAAAGCTCTTTCCCAAACTAAATGATTCTATTATGAACAAAAAATGTGCACTAAGAATCACATAATATACTCTTCTCCAACCCAGNCAGACAAAAGTAGGCAACACCCACTGCCTTAAGAATGCTCCCACTCCAAGATCCACTAAAGACCTCAACCTTCTTTCTCCGTATCACCCCTGCATGCAAAAGAAGCTCAAGTGCACATTTATAGACTTGACCAACACCATCTGACTGTGCTGTACACTGCACTTTAATGAGGATTGGTGCACAGCTGGGTTCATCCACTTAAAGTGAAACAAACTACAGCAATAAAATACTACAGAAGAGAAAAGCAGACATCAAAAGAGAGATGCTACTGACCAGACATCTCTTCCTGATCGACACTGCTATTTAGAAGATATTGCAACAATAAATAAAAAACTTGTTTCATAAACTAGTTACTCTTTTTCATTCTTACTCTGAACAGGACACCTTATAAGCAGTCAAATACCTCCTATGTCACACCCGTTCATAATCCTGTATTTTGAATTTTTTTAAGGAACATATACCAAAGAATTTTTCATGCAAGTTAAACTAAGAACCAAACCAAAACAAAGAGATGAGAAAGGAAATAAAACTTTACAATTACCAAGCTGTAGGGACTAATACTTTGTGGTACCTCTTCACCTGAAACACTACACTTATTTCTTACTTTAGATATATACATCACCACATTTTCCTTCTGACTCAGGAAAACAGGAGAAAACTCTTTCTGTATCAACTAACATCACTTCCCTAAATAACTCACTGAAGTAAACTGTCTCTCTCTAACCTTTCCAGTTTGGGCAAGAGAGAAAGAAATTGTATTTTCAACTAAATGATCCTGCAACTTGTTTATGTTGCTAAGATGTACAATCCAAAGCCTGCTCTCCTCAGTAACTATCATTTTTTCCAGAACAGGTTAAGCTGGCATTAAGAACGGTAAATGATCCAGACAAGAGCATTAAGTGCACCCTCAGTCAGTTTGCAGATTACACCAAGCTGGGTGGGAGTGCTGATCTGCTGAAGGGTAGGAAGGCTCTGCAGGGGAATCTGGACAAGCTGGATCAATGAGCCAAGGCCACTTGTATGAGGTTCTGATAGGTCCTGCCCCTGGATCACAACAACTCCATGCAACACTTCAGGCTTGGAGGACAGTGGCTGGAAAGACACTTGGTGGAAAAGGACCCAGGAGTGCTGGCCAGAACCAGCTGAACATGAGCCAGCAGCATCCTCAGGTGGTCAAGAAGGCCAAGGGCATCCTGGCTTGGATCACAACAGTGCGGCCAGCAGGATCACAGCAGTGACCGTCTCCCTGTACTCATCGAGACATCAAAGTGCTGAAATGAGTCCAGAGAAGGGCAACTGGAGCACAAATCTTATAAAGAGGAGCTGAGGGAGCCGGAGGTGTTTAGCCTGAAGAAAAGGAGGTTTGGGGTAACCTTATTGCTCTCTGCTGTTACCTAAAAGGAGGTTGTAGCCAGGTGTTAGTCTCTTCTCACAGGTAACAAACAACAGGATGAGAGAAAATGGTCTTGGGCTGCACCAGGACAGGTTTACGCTGGATATGAGGAAAACTTTCCTCACGGAAAACAGCTGCCAAAATTGGAACAGGCTGCACAGGAAGTGGTGGAGTCACCATCCCTATAAACATTTTAAAAGACACGTAAACACAATACTTAGGAACATGTTTTAGTGTTGGACTTGGCAGTGTCTGGTTTATGGCTGGACTCTGATCTTAAAGCTCTTTCCCAAACTAAATGATTCTATTATGAACAAAAAATGTGCACTAAGAATCACATAATATACTCTTCTCCAACCCAGGACTTACCATCTTTGTTCAGCCACTGTTTTCTTTGTCTGTAGAGGAGAAGTTTATTGTGGACATATGGCAAAAGAAACTTCACACACCAGCTCTCCACACCAAGCTTGTTTTCGACCAGGACAATAGGGCTCCGGTTATATCTGGCTTCAGGGCAGGGTATTAATCCAATTTCATCTCTTAAAAAACAGAAAGAAATATAATTAAGTTTATTTCCTGTAGGTGACAATTATTTTTCTCAATAGAGCAATGCTTCCCAGCCAAACATTTAATCATCTTTTTTTTCCTCGTCTTTGCTGAAATCTGTAATCTGAAAAGTTTTATTCAGTTTTCACAAAGATCCTAAATGACAAAGGCCCCATTTTTTCTGTTCTTAGGTTGCCATCCAAGCAGTTTAACTCAGCTGAATCAACACAAGCACCCCCGTTTTAGTAATAAATGTGACAGAGATGCAACAACTGCTTCAGCAAGAGAAACAGAACATGTTAACTAGTACAGGCACCTGACTGACCAAAAGCTACCCAGGTGTGCCCTGCAGCAGCCTGACCAGGTGCTCTGAAACTAAAGATCACACAGAAGAAAACCACATAGACAGCCGCATGTTCACTTCCACACATCCCATTTTTCATTGTCCTATGCAAGGCAGCATGATCAACAGGGAGGAAGATTTGAGACACAGAGGCCAGTCTGATTAGATGACAACTCTGTACGAGAAACTTAAGCCTTTAAAACAACAGTGACAAACACAAGCATTTGCACCAGCAAACCAAGCAGAAGAGACTCAGCTGTTTAGTTTCAATGGGTCATACCATATTTTACTTTTTCGTCAGGTTTTTTTAGCATGTTGGAACAGCAGCTTCAGCAGTTTCTTAAAAATAAACACAGCTCATCAAGGATTCACACTTGTTTGGACAGAAACCAACATTATTTTATACTTTCCATTATGCATCATTTCTCCACCAACTCCCATTCAATGGAAAAATTTGTTGCTAAAGAAGGAAATCCTCAGATCTCACAGGATGAAAAATATTTCTTGTGATCCCATCTTAAGTCTTCTTAATACAAGATCTACAGACACACTTTGAGTGTCAGCCCCTTAACCTCAACTTAATTATCTGAAATAAATTTTATTACTGGGTACACTGAGCATGCTGATTTAGTTCTGTGTCCTGTGGATTATTACTGAAGTAATCAAAAGTGACACAGTGTGCTTGTTTAAGAATGTATTTGCTTATTCAGAAAACAGATTCAATCTTCCATACATCACAACATATATCACAAGCCACAAAAAGGACAGTTAAGGGGAACTCAAGGTAAAACACTTGCAAATCATGTGGCTCTGTCTCCACACACTCAGGTCCCTTTAGCTTCCCTAGTCAGCAGAGAACAGAGAGAAGAAAAAAAGCATTCTCCTGCCCCACCAAAAGCAAGCAATGGGTATCAAACCAAGATCCTCATCTGTGCTGCTCCATTTAACACAAGCTAAGCTCTTCAAGAAGCTAGTAAGATTAAACCTAAATCGACATTCCAGTCTCCTTCTTTCAACACAGTATCTTAAAAGCCTGAGCTTTATACTTACTGCTGGGTCTTTCCTTTACGAACACTAAACCCAGTCCTTGGCCAAACTTTACCTGGCCTTGCATACAGGGACATTAAAGTCCCCAAACGCGATGAAGATGCAGTCAGGCACAGCTGGGCTAATTAACTCTGTGAATTAGCACAAGAACTTACCAGCTGTAACTTATAAACAGTATACCAAAGGTAAACAGCAAGGAGAGAAAAAAATCCACAAAACACACATCCTCACCTTTACTTATTACCAAATGCAAAAAGTCTTGACTTGGGTCAGCTAAGTTTCACAAGACTACTTTGAACATGCCAAAATGATACACAGGTACGCTTTGCACAAAGCTGGCAAGTCAGCCTTAAACGCTTCAACTCCAGAATGCACTCTGACAGTCAAAATCACCAGAGGACTAGACCCACTGCACACTGAAATGCACTAAGACATAGTGCAATACAAAAAATGCTTTATCTGGTAACTACTCAGTTTTAGTGAAGATGCAAACCAAGATTTGTCACCTGGTAACAACCTTGTCTCCAACACTTTGGTATCATTTTTGATGATTCATGTGGTTCAGAAATGTTGCATTCAGTTCCTGAGAATCAACAGAATTCACAGTGCAAAATACCAGGGATGCAGATTTATCTAAGGTGGAGTGCCTATCTCACAAAACCACTTATTCAGGGCACCATCTCTGCCCTTCTGCAGGTCCCTCAGATCTGCAGAAAGACTAAGTAATAGGGCAAGCCTACCAGGAGACACTTCTCAAGAATGCCTGCAGCGTCTGCTCCACCATGCACCCAAAGCAAGCTTCTGCAGCAGGACTCAGATGCAGACACTGCTGAATTAGTGCCTGTGAAATGAAGTGACTGACCATGCAAAACACCCCAGCCATATGACGGAAGCTGTGCCTGTTCATATGACAGGATTGCCCAAACTCACTGCAGAATGGTCAGTGCCTGCATTTAGGTCAAGTGACAGGTGCAAAATGCTCTCAGTACCGGAGGAGATACCAACTGAGGCCTGCTGTTCACTGGTATTTGTATCATTAGTCTAAAGTAAGATTCAATTTCTCTCCCCAGATTTCCCAGTTTTCTGATATTGTCTCTTGAAGTTTAGAAGCTACTCGGTGCTTTTACATTTATTTTCCTCAAAGCAGGCACAACAGTCACGTTCCAAAAATTTCACAAATTATGTCTGTATTTACAGGATACCACATTAGTTCATATTCCTGAAATACACTGTGCCAACAGCCAGAAAGTAGCAGAAGGTTTTCAGTGTGTTGTCACGAAGTCTTCAGCCATTATAGAGATTCTTCAGCCTGAGCTGAGAAGATGTGTAAAATGACATCTGAGAGACCCTGGAGCTGCAAAATCCAGACCTGGTCCATAGCACAAACCTTAGCCAGGACAGAACAGTACTGACAAGCCATTCCACGACCTGCTTCAAGAGTCCCAGTCTGTTGACTCAGCCATTCAATGGCCCTCCCCACAACAAACCCTAGCCAATCCGCTTTAAACTTTTAAAGCCATGATAATACGAAAAAGTTCCCTCTGTCACAAATCCGTAATACCAGGGTACATCTAGGGTAGGAAGCACTTTGTGTGACACTACCATGACAGGTCTTCAGCTTTAGGCACTCCATGTGGACAGACCTTCTCTGACTTCTTTTCTGGAAGATCATCTTTAATATAATCCAACCTCTCTTGGCAAAATATAAGTAGTACCTTCATATTTTGTACAAGTTCTGGGCTACCTTCTAAGAGTTCATCTTGCCAGTTATTCCCAACAAATTCATGTACTTTGTTGAGAAGCTCATCTGTTTCTGCTTCATTTTACATGTAAAGAAACAGCAAAGTTCAAAGAGAATGTATATATTGATCTGCACGCTGTTGGTGATCTGTTCAGTTCCAGTGGGATAGCTCACATATGTGACTTTATCAAGATCTATGCTTGGAATACTGGGTAAAAATACTTCCCAGTAAATTTAAAAGAAGATTCACAACATTGAAAATTAGTATGCTGACACAGTTATCCAACTGAAAATAAGTGGAGCTGTCAGAGAGAAAAGACAAAAAGAATTTTACGTTGTATACTTAGTTAGAAGTTCATCCTAAAAAAAAAAAACAAAACACAGTCTTGTTGTAAATTTCATTTAAAGTGAAAAAAGGAGAAACATCAATCCTATATTGTATTTAGTCTAAAACTTTATTTTTACATGCTTTGTAGTGCTGATCCCATTTTAAAACTTACGAAACTATGAACCTATCAAAACAAAACACACATTCTGACAGATGCTAAGTGGGTAGGTGTACAAACAGCCAAAGATAAGGGTCAACACATGCTGGAGAGGAGGTGAGTAGGGGACAAAAGTATGGTAAGTGAGCAGGAACATCATTCATGTAGCAGATTCCTTATTTTCAGTGAAGCTAGGCAGATCCCACATAAAAGAATTCAAACCTGGATCTGCAACATGCTGAATTTAGGAGGATACCACGTGTTAGGAACTGCAGCTGGCCAGCAGCAGGAAGACAAAATGCAGATACATGTAAACACCCGGCCAGCATGGCTGCAGCCTGGTGCTCCCGAGGCACAGAGGCAGCACAGCAAAGGGCCCACAGCCCACACTGGCCTGCAGAGTCCCATTCCAAGTAGTATCAACCACGTCAGAAATCCAGCAAACAAAACTGTCACTTTTTCTACTCTGAGGGATAAACTAGCAGCAGGTTGTGCTTTCTCATTTGAAGCATACCACAGTGCATCAGTCTCAGCACACACAATTCTTGCAGCCTACTTTCGTCTCTGAGATTGCATCTATGAGAGATAACTGCAATAGCAGCATATTCTTCAAAAACACCATCTCAAAGCTTGCTACCAATAAAGAATTCTGGCAGAGGAGTGGGAACTATGAAAAAATCAGAACATTCATTCATAAATACTGGCCATTTACAGCACACTATGCTTCACATCCTAAAAATGAAGCTTCAAGGCAAAATGCAGCCTTTTTTTAAACAGCATCCATATGCTACATTTTAAAACCTGGCCGCCCACCCAGATTGCTTACTACATTTAGAGAAACATGAGGGTATTTATTCTAATCTTCTCTTTTAAGCAAAGGGATAAATTAAGTGCCATAAAATTTTCCCATGCAATTGTTTAGCTTCTCACTTTCTGGAACAGATTAATAGGCCACCACCTCAGAGACTGCAGAGTTTCCAGCTGACACAAATACATCTGACTTAAGTTATGAAGTTGTTATTCATTATATGCTACCTTACTTGCCATACCCAACATGGAGCTTGCGTATAGTTTGAAAGATACTTCCCTAGTTTGCGTCTTAAAGGCTGGGAAAATATGGTCTGGGAAACAGAAATATGGGAGGCACTTAAAACAGGGTCTCAAGGCTGGTCAACAACGAAACTGAAAATAAAACACACCATCTGTCCCCGAGATTGCTGGATAAATCCGACTGTCACAAGACAGCAAGTACTGTAGTTTGCATTTTCATAGCCGTTCTGTCTCCCTCAAAACAACACACAATGAAAAGCACTGGCACCTCTGCCAACAGACACAGATTTGAAGGTGGCATCCACCGCACTGCTCTGTTTGTGCAAGGGTGCAATTCAAGAGGCTTCAATCCTGGGCTTTGTTCCCACCAGCGCCAGAGCTCTGTTCCAGGCAAACACAGAACCCGCTGCCTCCTGCTGACCCACCCACCGGGAAGGCTCGGCCCCATCCCGACTGTGCAATGCGTTTAACTCTGCCAAACATCGACTTCATTGAGAGATCACTCAGCAACTTTTCTTTGAACATATAGTCATCGCTTTCAGACTGCGGAGCCTTCGCTTGTTTCCATGACTCGGTAGGTTTTACCGGCGAGGTAGTTCTGGCCGCCGGGCTGCGGACGCACCGCGCGGGTCTCCAGCGGCTCAGGCTCCCGGAGCGAGTGAGTCCGCGGCGTTATCCAGGAGAAGCCGCGGCGGGAGGAGAGCACCGAGGACAAGGGCACGGCGCCCTGCCCCAGCGAGGCACAGGTGCCATCGCAGCCGCCCGGGGCCGGCCCTCCCGCTCGGAGGAGACCCNCTTTAAAAGATAAGCATGTGTGTATAGCTTTATCTTCAAGGCTGAATGCGAAGAGGCGATTGTGATTCTGAACCGTAACTTCTGTATTTGCTTGTCATTTAGAAATTAATGTATTTACAAAGCATTAACCGTGCGTAGTTCAATTGTCTGTAATTTGAAAGCTTGCAATGTCATCATCATCTGCTTCATCGTTACCTTCCCCCCCACAAGAGGCCTGGTAGACCCTTCTGTATATTTTCCTTAAAATAAAATAAAAATTTTTAAAAATCTGGAGAAGAGTGCTCTGTCAATGAGACGTATGAAAGAACAAATAGAAAAGTCCTTCAGAGAAACACTAAATGTGTTCTTACGTGCTGAAGTTGCCAGCTTTTTGCTGGATTTATAAGTAAAGTAACCTTAAATTTGAAATGTATTTCTTGTTGGCTCTTGCATTTCTGTTAGTTACATTTTGTCATATTTCATTGATTCTTGAGATAACATTGCTATCTTTGTCTTTCATATATTCATGAAATAATGTTTTTGGGTGTTTATGAATGCCTCTTTAAGCTATAAATTGCTATCTTTTTCTATATACATGCTTTATTGTTGTTTTCACAATATGCTTTGGTTTTGTTTTGTTTAGACTCACATTCCTCTGGCTGAAGGTTATGTGGAGCATCTACCCTGGATCTAGAAACCAGGATTTCCCGCATTCCCAATTCTCGTAATTTTCTTCTTTTCACCATTATAATACTACCTTTTGGACTGTGGGCTGGCTACTTTGTTGCAGTGTCAGTAGCTAGCCTGAGCATCTCTTGGTGCTCACAAATGTCAATCCACCCTAATTTCAGGATTCTGAACTGAATGCCTTTGCAAGCCAAAGACAGGCAGCACGTGTTGTGTTAGCAGCTCCAGTACAGCCTGCTTGCCAAAACATTTTCAGAAATTTGAGAAACTTATTTATTACAATAACTACATAAACATTGAAATCAAGTAGACCTTTTATTTCTTTTCGTTCAGCAGTTGTTTTTACTCCAGTGCATGCCCAGGAAAAAGAGGATGTAATAGTGTGAGGCAGATCTAAATTACCATCTTCAGAGTACTGAACAATTGGTCTGTTCTATTTGCTGAGAAAATGAATGATGCTTTAATTTTAGTTTTAGGCTTCAGCTCAGTAACTTTTTAATACAAATAATAATAAGACAAGAGCCTGAAAAGTCATATGGCCCTTGAAATGTGATATTAAGAGATTGTTGTCTTTCACAAATTTGGGCCTCTGCAAATTTATTTGAAGGTTCAGTGTGTTGAACTCTAAATTAGAAAACTAATTCATATGGGACATTTTGTTGGGCCTTCTTAATAGCCCATATGTTAAGTGGAAAAATTTAGACTAAACAATGCTGGTTTCAGGTAATTGTGTTACATGTCTGTGCTGTTCTGGGTTTTCATTCACCTTGCAGAATGTGTATAGATGCTGTTTTTATGATGTGTGGTATCTGAAATTATTGAAGTAAACTGATACATTCTGGATGTCAAATAAGCAAAAATACAAATATGAGGAAAGGTATTGCAACACTTGGTGAGCATTGGGAGATATTTTTAGCTGAAAAATGTGAACTGTTTTTCAAAATATCTTGGATTGCTGTGTTCAGCATAACCCTGAATTTTTAATTTATGCCTATTTGCCCTGCTGGAAAGGACTAAGTCAGCTTTAAGTAATTGACAATATACCTTTTCTGGCTCACTGCTTTCTCACTTTGTCCTGTGTAATTTGTTTGTGTATGGGTTGGAGTCACATTTATTAAAAGCAGCACATTGAAGTACAGTCGGGGAATACAGTGACTGAAATAGTTCTAGCTATGAGGTTGGTTTGGGTTGGGTTTTTGTTGTTGTAATTCTGTAAAGAGGTTTTGGTGAATTAGACCTAAATAAAATACCTTTAAGATGTCATTAATCATGACAAAAATACTCTATGGATTGAAAGTCTAATTTTTGGGTTTCAGATGGATTGGGGTTTTGGTGGTTTTTTAGTTTTAGTATGGGGTACAAGTGAAAATCAGTCATAACAATGCAAAGTTCTGAAAGTGTTGAAAATTGATACAAAACTACTAATGTACTTACTAGTTGCAAAAGGAGTTTTTTAGTATAGTGCAATCAACTGACAATATACTGTCTATGACTTCATGCATACCTTTCGAAGAGGACTGAATATTGAATTGCTATTCTTATTCAATAATAAAAGTTATTTAAAAGTTATTTAAATTGTACATCTGAGTGATTATATACATTGTCAAAGCTAGTAAGGTGGGCATTGGTATTAATATTGCACATGATACTTTAATAGTGGCTTTTGGGAGTGATTATTGAGTTGTCAGCCAAGAATGCTTACTTGCTGTAATTTTGGGGAAATGATAATGATTTACTTCAGAAAATATTCTTTTGTTAAATTTCACATAGGGCATAAACTATAGAAAATACACCATAATTAAATAGTCAAGAATTATCTTTCTGTTAAACACAGAAAAGAAATTTCCCTGAGTAATCCGTTCCTATCTGGGGCAGTCTCAAAAGTATTGGAAGTGATTTGCTTGAGGACTTACTCTCATGGGTACAGAATAATATATCCTTCTAACTGTCGAAAGTGAAATAACAAACTCCTATTGCATTAAACTTGCCTTAATAAATGCCCAAAAGGTTAAAATCTTGCAATTTAGATCCAATTCACCAGGTGCAAAATGTAATTGTTAATTTCTTCATGGCCACCTTTGCAAAATGAGTAATAATCTTGGCTGGTTTCTGTGCCCCCCAGCTATTTTAACTTGTTACAGCCTTATGAACAGGTCCAACTGAGTTTAATGCTGTTGATTTCAGTATCATATTTTTTGTGAAAACCCCTCACAGCTGGTACTAGTTGTGCCCCGCTTTGTGAGGGTGGAAACAAGTGCATGGGGAAATGGGCACATCAATCTTAGTGATTTCCCATGGCGTAATATTTTTCTAAGCAGATCACATTGCATGGCCAACACGAGGGAAAGTGCATCGCCACTGTCCTTGCTTTTCTATTCATTACAAAGATTGTTTGAAAATTTGACAGCTATGACAAATGCAGGAGGTCACATCACATTTTTTTGTACAATGAAAAGCATGAGTCTTCAAATTTTTTGGTGGTGGTTCTTCAACATCAGAGAGTGTGGGGAGTGTGTATACTGTTTTATGCTTAACAGTTGTGCATGCATTTGGCTTTTCAGGTTGGCACACAGAAAGATTGTTGCTGTTTGAGACATGTGCAGGTGTGGCGACTGAGTTAACAGTACTTTGGTTCAGGCCACGCTGACAAACAGGCCTGTATGAAATCAACCCTGATGTGCAAACCCTTGCAAACTTGTGTGAAGTCACATCTTACTGGGGACTAATGCCCTGAGCCAGAACCGGAGTACCTTGTCTGGTGTGGAACCAGGTGGGATGAAGCATTGCACACCTGCACACACACCAAAGGGGCGTTGGCAACAAGGCTGTCACTTCAACTACAGGTGTCTGCAGTGGCCAGAGCCCACTGAGCTCTGCTGCACAGAAATCTCTTGGACAGGGATGCTTCTGAGTTACCTCTCAAGAGTGACAGACTCCCTTACCCAGCATTTGATGTCTACAATGAGAGATGATATAAAAAGGTCTAAAACTATATTGTAGACAAGCCAATTATTTTACATGCAGTAACTACTAGGTTGTATGACTGCTGTTTAGTCTTGTTTAATACAGTATTTGGTTAACCCAACAACATTGACTCAGAGTTGCAGAATCATTAAGGTAAGAAAAGATGTTCGAGATCACTGTGTCCAACCTCCGACTGACCCACCACCACGTCAAATAAACCACAGCACCAAGTGCCATGTCCAGTCATTTCTTGTACTCCTCCAGGAATGGTGACTCCATCACCTGCCTGGGCAGCACATTCCAATGTCTCAGCACTACTGCAGTGAAGAAATTCTCCTCATGTCCAACCTGTACATCCCCGCGTGTAGCTTAAGACCATTTCTTCTCATCCTGTTGCCTGTGAGAAGAGGCCCACCTGCCTATACCCTCCTTTCAGGCAGTTGTAGGGAGTTATAAGGTCTCCCCCGAGTCTCAGTTTTTCCAGGCTAAACACCCCCAGCTGCCTCAGCTGCTCCTCACAGGACTTGTGCTCCAGACCCTTCCCCAGGTCCATTGCCCTTCTCTGGACACGCTCCAGCCCCTCAATGTCCTTCCTGCATTGAGGAGCCCAGAACTGGGCACAGGACTTGAGGTGTGGCCTCGCCAGTATAGGGAGAGCTGACTCCTCCCAGTCCTTGTCCTGCAACTCTGTTACGGCAGTGTCCAGGCATTGTCCGGTACTTCTGGCTTTGCTCCGAGGAAGCTCCAAGGTTTTTGTGAAGAATTCATGGTATGTTGTTATTGCATCAAAATTTACTGTTATAATATAACAGTTTTACTGCAATAAATTATATTTTATGATAAAGGTTGCTTACCACTGCAGGGAGCGTGATGTGCCTTGGTTCATCATGTGGTCAGTAAGCATCCGTGGGCTTGTGGAAACAGCATCATTGACAGACAGTGCAAACGTGGTCCTCCAATGGATGAAAGATAAAAGGAATGGAAGCAAACCTCACTCTAAAATATGCTGAATTTTTTTTTTGATAAAACGTTTCTGAGAAGCTCTCTATATACTTTACAGTTTGGGTATAATGGATGTCATTTGTGGATATAAGTTTGTCTGTGTTTCTCCAAATTGTTCACTTCTTATTTAGAAAAAAAATGCAGTTGAGGTGCCAAGAAGAAATAATCTCACATACACTGAATTCCTCATTCTCTTGGATGGAAAGTATGTTAAATTAATAAAAATTTCTATCTTTTTTTTAGGAATAAATTTTTAATGTTGTGAACATGTTCCTGACATGCTAACTAGTGTCAAACTTTTTCTGAAAAGTGTTTGATTATTTTCAATAAGACCTCGATGTGACTGGGAGAAATTCCAGCAGCACTTTTATATGTGTGATATCAAGTGGTTTGAGTACACCTACACAGCCTACAGAGCGAGATGGGTTTTAAGCAGCAATTGTTGGCAATATGCACTCAAATCAGCAAATCATACATAACCAATTATTTTAAGTCTGACACTTAATTTTTCCTCTTTTCCTCCCTTTTAAAACGTAATTTATTTTAATTTTATTAAAATCTCTCTGAAAGGAAAAATAAGTGGTTTTAATGCTAGGTGTGCACTGTCAGGCCAGTGTTAGCTAAGACAATGCGGAGAATTCTTTACAATTTCCATCTCAGCAAACCCATGTTGAAACTCTTTCCCTATATAAATGTAATTTCAGTGTAATTTTACTTGCAATCATCAAGGAGTGATTCAGAGAAGTAATAAAAATTACTATTTCATTTTCCTTCCTGTTGTAGCAGAGTGTGGGATGATTGTTTTTGTAAATGAGCATATTTTGTTTTGTGTTTAGAATATCTTCAATGATTGTGCTTACTGCCAAATGCCACCTTAGACTACTTTTGAGAATGCTTACTCATTTCCCAGTGAAGGACAAAGTTCAGTCTCAAGAGTTTTTCCTTATATGTAAGAGAACTGATTTTATATATAGTAACATTGATTTTGATTTACAATAAGAATGGTAGAGAATGAAATTTTGTGACCACCTAATTTTCTTTTGGTGTATATTTACATATTCTAACTAATTCTTCTTCACAGCAGTCTTGTGATATCAACGAGTAATCGAATTTTTGTAAGTCCACCCTCCCTCCCTCCTCCTGGGCTGAGACTGAAACTTTTAAAAATATGTTGACTTGATAGAAGGGAACAGTTCTGTTTAAGGGTAATGCATGCAAGCCTCAATTTGTTTAATCAAGCTGGATAATATAAAAGCACTTCTAAGCAGCAGAAGGCTACTGAGAATAACAGCTCTGAAGCCTTCAGCAGCACTCAGTCCTGGTACTTGTAACGTAACATGCTCTATCACATCATGCACATATTAACAGGGATTGCTAGAGACAATCCGGGACTTGTTTGTTCCTCCATTCTGTAAGTGCTGAAATCACAGTTTTAATTAAGATGATGGCAAAGTACATGTGGAGCCATAGGATGAAGTCTCATCTTTTTTTTTTTGAAGTCTGGGAAGCAAATATAGGCAATCCTGGAATATGTTTGTGGTTTCAGTATCTGCAGCTGCTCATACAGTTTTCATCTTTCAGTGGAGTTCTTGATGACTCACATTCTGAATATGTCCTATTAAGATAAACTATCTTTGAGGTAGTTAATAGGGGAGGGCAGTTGTTGATCTGGAGAAGTTTTAAAGGGCTGCTAGGAACTCTACTAGGTGCCCATTAACGTAGGTAAAGAAGAGTTGTGAGAGTTCTGGAAACATGCTACAGCTGCATACATCTCAGCTAGTTTTGTTGCTATTTAGTTTAGTACTAATTTAGTGATCAGGAAACAAATCTGACCTTTTTTATTCTTTAATGCACAAAATACTGTGTGTCAGAAGGAACGTTTTTTTGCTTTCGAGGGGAGGCATAGATCTTACTTGCCATCTCTCAAGTGTAATGACATACAATTGCAAACGTTAGGTGAATTAAAGATGGTAGCAGAGAGAGTTGGAAAATATTATTAAAAATAATACTGTTTTTTAACCTTTATCCTGAAACTAGATGATGTCTCACTCTGGCTTTCCAAAAATGTGACTTATGCTTTTTTTAACTTTTCTTCTTGCCATGCCTCGGCACCAAGAGGCTGATCTCAAAAGACTAGGATATAAATGAGATTCCTTTGAATGTATTTAATACAAGGAAGTACAGAAGAAGCAAGTAACTGTGCCACCTAATTTGCTATAGCTTAGAAGTTGAAGTGTCCACATCTGTGAGGTCTGTTTGTAACTTTAACAAACAAAGCATACGTTTTCATGTCCTTTAAGTTTAGTTTATTCAGCAAACGTAACATTTCAATGTGTTCTTTCCATTGAGAAGGTTAAATGCAAATTCATTTCAATTAAAGTAGGTAGCTTTTCCTCTTTGTATAAAAGACTAATGATACATTCACTCTGTGAATAACCATTTTTTTGTGTATAGAAAACAAGGTATTTCAAATCTAGCAGGCATGGCTGTGTATTTTCTGGGTCAAATCTGATGGCTCATAGGAATGTCATTAAGGCAAAACGAGGAATAGGTTTGTATCACTCCACACTGGTTAAGCATACTGCTCTTCTTCTGCTGGAGAGAAGTACAATGCAATTATGCTAAACAAAAGTATTCATACATAAATCTTTCTCCAAGAAACTGTCATTGTCTGGGCTGCGGTTTCCAATACCCTGAGACTGTCTCTGGATTTTTTCTTCTGAATTACTTTGTGGATCTCTCAAGGTGAGTGAATTAAGGTATCAGATGAAAGCTGGTACAGTTCTATTAGACACCTTTTAAATAATGAAACTAAACCAGTTCAGCAGCCTAAGTCTAAAGTAAAACATACTTTGATTCATTATCACCTATGCATTTTACATTTTTTGCTAGAACACTTTAAATAAACTAGCTGTCATTTTTATTCAGTTGACTACAAAGGTGTGTTACGTGATGACGTCCTTATTTTTAGAAGCATTCATAAATCTGAAATACAGTAATTTAAAGGCGTCAGGCTTCTACAATTTCTGAAGTGTTTCCTGTGAAAAACCAAGATTGGAGAGCATTTTATAGAATAGAATCAAGAAGAGACTACAGTTTTACATCAATTGTGTGTGGGACTTCATAATCCTTCCCCCAGCTTGTTCTCGCAAACCCAGTTCCACTAATACTCACAGGGAGGCAAATCCAGCTACATGTGAGACTATGTCCTGACCCATCTTTTATTTTGAAGTCATGTAAGTCATACTGTGTTTGGGTTTGCTTATGTTTCTCTGAGTGTTAGAGCTGTCACATGGAATAGTAATATCATAAATATGAAGAATATTAGTAGTCCTGCAGTAGGTGCAAGAGATTTCCAAAGTGACAGATTGCATGTTGCACTGAACCTGTGTAAAAAATATGAAACACAGTCACTGCTACTTAATGTGAAAAGCTTTCACACGTTAAAAGCAATGCTGTAAATGTCTGCTTAAAATACTGAACAATGCTTAAAGCCACTTCTTAGCAACACGTCATTTGTTACTGAAGACAACTGTTTAAACCAAAAAATTAAGGAATTATGTTATTCTTACTTAGACTTACTGATCTGACATACTTACTGTCACTTTATTCGATTAATGCAGTGGTTCTGTATGGTATTAATGTGGCAAAACTTCTTATGAAACACTTTCCTGCTCCTGAGTGCTAGGAAAATGTGCTAGGAATGTATGAGTGGTGGTGAAGTGTAGTGGGGGAGCCCTTTTATTTTGTTTATCATTAATTGAGATGACGTCACAGTTGTTTTGACTTCACTTCTCACACGGGGCTGACAAAGCCCCATTTCGTATTTAATTACTGACTCATAGAAAGAGCACTTAGCACTCATTGCAGAAAGGAGAGATTAGAAGTTTCTCAAATCCAGGACAAACAGAGATAGCTCATGGATTTCTGATTTGTAGTACTTCCTGCATTCCTTTTGTGTTAAATCGCAGCGGTAACACACTGCCATTTCTAAACGTGAAAAGGCAGTTGTGTTCTGCTGGAACAGCAGTTCTTGTTGCAGTTGTGGAAAACTGATTTATATTAGAACCTAACCTCATTTTTCAAACCTTTTAGGACTGGGGCTTAACCGTGTTACGATGTCGTGGTTTCGGAATAACTCCTCTCTGCTTGCTTTGAGCAGCAGTCGCTCAAGGCATCCATCTGACAGGGAAGGCAAAAACCGACATTTTAATGTAGTCTGAAGAAAAAAGGGGTTAAAAATGAAAATGCTTTATTGGCAAAAAGCACTTGCACTTCACATATTTTGTTTTAATGTCCTAGGTTCGGCTGTAGCTGCAGGAAAATGATTAGATACGATGACAGGAACGACTGACAGGATCACTAGCGGAGCGGGTCCCGGAGCCTGCCGGGGACAGCAGGGGGCGCAGTGACCCCTTCTCCGGGTGCTTTAGGGACCGGATCCATCTGGGATTGCGGCTCCGCCCGCGGGGATCCGCGGATGGGTGGATGGATGGATGGGTGGATGGATGAGTGGATGGATGGGTGGATGGGTGGATGGATGGATGGATGGATGGACTCCTCTTAATGAGTTGTGCTGTCTAGAATACTGCCTGTGGATTTGCGAGACAGAATGATGTTTGCATCCTAGTCCAAAAACCAAAACAAAGAGACAGAAAAACATGCAGTAGTTTGCATGTTGCCTGTCCTATATTATAAAGAAAATAAAATTATGGCACATTTTTCAGCAGCAAGTATCTTTGATTGTAGGCTTGTTCGCTATTGGATGAAGCAGTGATGAAGATGGTGTCCTCAAGTGTTTAGGAACTGTATGTTTGTAAAGGAATACTTAATTAACAGTGATTAATCCCATAGTGAGTGAACCTGTGTCTGCCCCTGTTCCCTCATGGTCTTCACTTGAAGTAACAATGGAATTTGGTGCATATTATTGCATTGAGTCATTAGAAAGGATAAACACACTGTGCAATAAAAAGCTACATGTGGTTGTGGAGGGCTGGCCCAGAAACAGTGAGCTCACAGCAGCCACTCTAGTGTGAGAAGGTGGTAAAAGTGCAACAAACGGCAAAGAGGTGGGCAATGGCCTGTATTTTATGGGCTGTTGTGGTACTGCTGCATGGTCTAGGAGCATTCCAGTGGAAAATTTATTTTGCAGCATTGAGGAAGTAGTGTTACCTTCGTACTACCGCTAAAATGAACTCTCCATGTTTTCTTGAGTACGGAAGCTTTTATTTTTGAGCTCACAGACTCACAGTTGGCTGCTCAGTGGTAAAGAATCACAGGTTGGTTGGATGAGACCTCTGTAGGCCATCTGGTCCAACCCCCTGCTCAGTCAGGGCCACCCAGAGTTGGGTGCCCAGGACCATGTCCAGATGACTTCTGTATTGACTCCAGAGCCTCCCTGGACAACCTGTGCCAATGCTTGGTCACCCCCACAGTGAAAAAGTGTTTCCTGCTCTTTGTTTTGCATTTCTGGTTGAACTTCATGAGGTTTCTGTCAGCCTATTGCTCTGGCATTCTTTGTAGAAGCATAGATTTTTTCAGAAAAGGTGATAAAATTACAAAAATAATTCTAAAATGTTACAGCATTTTCCATAAAAATTACAGCAGATTTTATATTACTGTGCCAGAAGATAACCGTGAGAATTTCCTTCTGCTTCCTTGCAGACTTGAATCATCACTTATCAAGCTCATCTTTCTCAGCCCATTATCATTATGTAATATAAGGAAATTGTATTTAAGAGTTCTAGAAGTCCACACTAATGGAATGAGGACTTCATGTGTTATTTCTGGTAGCATAATGAGCATTTATCTCCGTGTGTGATACAGCACTCTGAACTGGACCTCTGAAATAATAATTTGTAGCATGACGAACTGGAACAGCCCCTTCAATCTGATGTTTGAAGGACTTTATTCTTAGGATTTTGCCCTGGTTAATCCAGACCTTTAATTCCTGACCTAAAGCCATGATGATGGAGGGGGCCTGATGTGGAAGAGTATGCATATGGCCTGAAAATACATGTAATACTATATGGTACAAGTATGGTTAAAATTTAATCTGTGTCTTTCAAGTAAAAAGTTTTCTCTATATATAGCAGTTAGAGGAGATACTGTTGAAAAACAGATATTTAAATAATGAATGAGATAATGCATGCTGAAGATGGCACTGCTTAATTTTCTTTTCAGATTTTTATACTGTTTTTTGGCTGTGGAAAACAAGAGGAGCAGTATTTTGTGACAGATTTGTATGATTAAGTCCTCAGCAACAACCTTCCCTGATTGCAGGAAATACTGCGAACCTCTAACAAATTCCTGTAAAACTGTTTGATTCGTATCAAATTTCTATTATTAATTGTTTATTGTTTAAACATTTCTTCATACGAGGTGGAATGCAGTAAGTCTGGAATCTCAAACTAATAGTGATTGATTTTCAGGAAGCTGACAGAATGTCTTTTACACTCTGTAGCTGTTGTCTCAGGCTTTCATCCAGATTGCTTTAAAATATTCATGATTTTGCTTTTTATTATTTCAGATAAAGAACATTACAGATCTGTATGGTGTAAGATATTCATAGCAGAGGAAAGAGTTGGGGAAGATTGTAACAAACTTCAGCATAGTGTGGTTCAGAACTGCTTTTTATTCTGCTCTTGTTTGTCAGTATGTCAAGTTTGCTTTCCAGGACTGGAAATAAAGAAATAAAAGCATGTTGACTTCCAGACGGATTCCCCCAGATACTTATGTGGGAAAAGCATAGGTGGAATGTAGAAAGGCTGTTTAAATGCAAACTCAGATGCTAGAGGACACAGTGTAGCTCGCAGAGGGAGGGCCTGTGTATATGTTTTATTCCTTTGTTTTCTCCTCCTTTGATATTTGCAAATATAGCTGAGGATAGCCAAACTCCACAACTGGCTGACAGTCATCAGGTGCTCTGGTGCAACTCCTGACAGAGATGACTTAGTACCTCATATTGCATTTTACAAATAAAGGTGTGATTTATTTTTCTTCTTTGCCTTGAAACTGTTGTTACCTTTAGGTAAAGAGCTGTCAACATGCTATTTGCAAATCTGCTGGTTGCACAGTATAATACTTAAATATTACTACATACACATAACCAGCAAAAACTTCTGCTGGTCTAAATGTATCTAAACATATACAACTGTGACAGTATAAAAATATAGCTATAATAAAAGTAAAATGTAGGCATAATAAAAGTAAATGTTGCTGTCTGTACTCTTGCAAGCACTGTAATTACTTTGAAATAAAGAACATTAATGATGAAGACTGTTTAATTTCCGGTAGAAAATATAGGATTTCTAGCCTATTTGGGGACATTTTACATGCTGGATCCTTTAAACTTTTGATGGAGAACATGCACGCATCTGAACTCCTGAGAGGTAATTAATTTTACTTTAAGATTATTTTTAAACATTTATTACTATTCCTTAAATCCCGAAATGTCATTTTAAACGTGGTACCACTGTGGGGGATAGCCTGCTCTGGAGAGCAGAGGCACTGTGTGTGTCAGTGCTATTTGCCCACAAGACCATTTCTATGCAGGTCTGTGGCTTTGTGGTATCACTAATGTAGGTAATGTTTTACCATTTTGAGGTACCACTGGCCTTTTATTTAATGTATATACATCTCTTGCCAAAATGAGTAATTTATGGGGTTCTCAATCTAAAACACAAAACTCAACTTACTTAGCTTTGAAAAGGATTTTGTGTTATATCCCTTTTTTGCATAGATCAGATGCCTACACTGCACAATTTTTAATTCCCCTTTCTCCCATGGCTGAGGCCATATTGGTGTCTTACCTGTCATACTTTACTTTCTTCTTACTCCTTCTTTCCTTTCCTGCCTCTGTCATCTCCAAGTAGTACATACTTTAAGAGATCCAGAAAAAAATAACTAGTTAGTATCATTCCTTAAATTCATCCTGATGTTGCATCCAAATATGAGTTCTCTTTCAAAGAACATTCTTTGTTTTCTAAAAATGCAGACCACCTTCCAAGAGATTGTCCTACCAATTTGCTTCTGATAAACGAGGTTGTACAGACAACCTTCAAAAATAAATCAAAAAATTTATCACTATCCTAATATAAATTAGAAAGAACAGAGGTTTTGTTGTAGTAACAAGAATGTATGTCCCCAAACTCTGTAGTTAATGAAACAGACTCATCACCACCTGCTTTCCCACAAGCATAGAATCTTAGCTTAATTTTATTGGATCAATTTTGTGTCGTGATTGATGTCCAGGTAAATAGAAGTGGATAATAAATCCAACACTGAGCTATAGAAATGGGGCATTGTAGGACCTGCAGTCCCTTAGGACTTTAATTGGGTGTTTGTGGTAAGTCTTGCATGGGCAACTGTCACTAGTGAGCAGAGACCGAGGAAAAAAGTGACATGAACAATTTAGGGTGAGAAGAAACTGATGCTTTATTAATTTACAGGTGCACTTATATACCTTAGCACGCTGGACTGACATAAAGTTATTGGTTCTCTGACCAACCACCCCCCAGAGGGATTGGCTGAACCCAGTAACTCTTACTTCAGATATTTTCTCCTTGGTATCATAACAATACCATAGTTTACAAAATCTCTCAACTGTTTTTCCGTAGCATCCCTGAGAAAGCAAGGCTTTCACACAGATGCTGTCAGAAAACTGAGAAATCTGCACCCAGACTTTCAGCATTCACAGGCAACCTCTTCCCATACAGTTCATCAGCTACACTGTCCCTTTGACTGGGAAACAGAAATTAAAATCAGGTTTAGTATGTACACTTACTGCTTAGAGATATTTTGTTTAGTGAAGCACATGCTGTAATGAGTGTGATAACATCTTCCTGTGTGCATGAAGACATGAATGACCAGTTCATCCCTGTGCAGTTGAAACATTGAGTGAATTAAGAACTGTGTCCCAATTGTCCTTCTGTTTTGTAATTTCTCTGTAGGCGAATGTTGGAGGACAGTTTTCAGTCATCTCTGGAAACACACTTAAAATACAGGACTTTAAAAAAGGCTGACAGGCTTGAAAACATGTGGGCTATTGCATACTCTTGGATAAAGCAGTTCACTCTGGTAAAACAGGTGGTGGTAAATATGAAGCAAAGAATTTGACTCTAATTAAGAATAAGAACTTGTCCTCAGTAATATCCCAGGGTTACTCTCCCTCTAACTACAACCATTTCTCTGACTCATATAACCACTATAGCTGTCCACATTTTTTGATTTTCAGCCTTTCTTGTAAATCTCTTTTCAGAATTTCAAGGGTAGGAGCTGATCTGAGGAGTTGAATAAGTTCATATCACAGTTAAACACCAAATCAGTTTAAGATTCCTTTGACAATTATATTTAGACCACCAAGTTAAATTTGAGGGATGTATTTCTGATGCCAGTATTGACAGCTTTGTCCTAAAACTATTATGACATATTGACAGAGTGTCTTCAAATGCAATACAAGTAATTTCACTGAAGCCAACAGAGGTAAAATGGTTCTTATTAAATGAGAATCTGCAGACGTAACGATTGTTCTTATTTGACTGTTGACAAAATTTCATGTTTTTGTTAATTGGAAGGTGGTTGAACTTGAATGTTGTGATTGTTACAAAACTTCAGAAAACTGTATAAAATACAAAACCTGTCGCTGTTACATAAATGGACCATTACCTAAATGGATACCCCTGAGTCTGGTATATGCATGACCCCATCCAGCTGCAAAGGCCAGCAAGAACATGTCTTTTAATGTTTCTCCAGCTCCAGGCAGCCACAATTCTTGGCTTATTGGGAAAGAATTTTCAAAACGCATTTTTCTGAAATTATGTAGTCTTGCTTTTGCTTCTTTTATTTTTCCAGTGTTTGGTTTGTTTGGTTCTTTTCTTTACAGCTGTAGTCAGTATAACATCATAAAACCAGATGTGTTACCAAAGCCAGATAATTTTGCCTTTTTTTTTTTTTTTCCCACTGTCTCAGAATCAAATGGAGACTGTTGAGTCAAGGTAATAAACAGTGAAATAATTCTCATCTGGTCTCCAGCAAATGGAATCTTCTCAGGACTTTTTAGGAAGGTATTTTCTCAGTGTTTTTAGTGGTTTTAATATGCAGATGACTTAAGCTCAATTCTATGGTATTAAAATAGCTATAGCCCCCATCCCTGAAACTGCCCACTCTGAGTTACAAATTGTAGGTGTTATTGGGGGATTTTCGTATAAACATTTTATTGTACTTTTCATTATTTGGTTTCTTTTCCTGCAATTGAAACCTCGAGGAAGATAAGTTATTCTCCCGTTAATGGTGAGATAGAACCTGATTTTTGTAATGTATATCTGAAGATGTGAAAGCACTCTGAATGTTGTTTTCTTCTTTTTGTTTTCATTGCAGTGATTTGTATATGAAGCCACCATGTCACAGTGCACTCATATGAAACCTTGGGAGCTCTAAATGTGATTGTGTCAAGTCACTGGAGCTGCTCCGAACATGGCTTAAGTTTCCACAAAAGTAGTGTAACATTTTAAGTAGAAGATTTTTAATCATTCCTCCTCCTCAATATTGTTGAGTTACCATCAAATACTCCATGTATTAAATATTTGCTTCCATTGTGTATAAACCTAGCGAAACCCAGAGTAACATTTAATTTTAAATATCTTATTAGTGTTAATTTGGGATTCCTTATAGTTGAACTAGTCACAGTGGTAGTAATATTTAGTAAACACGTGTATGGCATGTGTCTCTCACATGGTATTTCCCATGTTTTAGATCTAGCCCAGTTATTAAAGCAGTTTGTTACTGGGGAGAAAAACCCAACAATGCACACAATAATAGATGGAACACCTTTTACTTCATCCCTACCTACTTGCATACTTCTTCTGCAGTTTTTGTGAATGAGGAAAACTGATAGTGTTTGAACTACCCTTTAATTTTCCTAGATCAACAAAATGTCACAATAAGGTGTGTAAATAGATTCTGTTGACAAATTCTTGGAGTCTAAACAAAACATTTAGAAGAAGTTTGCAACTACTGCTCTATAATACCCAGTTGTAGACAAAAGTAAGTCTAGGTAAGCTAGCATGGAGAGATATTGAACTGTTGTATACCTCCAGGTGCTTCTTAAGAAGAAATCGCCATCTTAGGGAACTAAGGAATGTTAACTGTCTCATATTTGCTAAGGCATACCTGGAAAATAAACTCTTACTTACAAGTTCTGTTTTCCTTTTTATTTGGAGGTGGATCCAAGAAGGGGAGAAAACAGGAGAAAACAAAAACTGTGTTGGACCTAGAAGCAAATCTACATCTGGACTCAGATTTTGGGTTTTGCAGAGGCCGTTTTGGAGGCTTATGTAATAAGCCTTTCCTGCTTTCATAAATGGCTCTTGTTTTGTTACATTTACATTAGACTCATATTGTGATAAAGACTGTATTTTCAGGGCTTTAACCTGCTTCTCTGATAGTTTTGTTATGTTTAAGCTGGTTAAAGTCTGTTTTGCAAACAGTGTAGAAAAAGAGAAAGTGTAAAGGTGAGATTGCATCATGCCTATCGTGTATGTCAAGTACATGATAGGCACCTAATCCTGTGGGAGCATCCTTGTGACAAAACTACTATTAATAGGGACGAATCAAACACACCAGAAGAGACAGACGATGTTTTTGTTTCTGTAAACGATTGTCTTACAAAAAGATAGATGAGAGCCAAGTCTTACATACTCTTTGCTCAGCAGCGACATAGAGCAGCAGGAAAAAAGAGCATAACTTATCAGGTACACCTGAAAGTTATTACCTGCCTAACTCTCACTTAGACCTTTGTTTTCAATACAGATTAGGTAAAAAGGCCAAGATACCTGAAGGGCTTTAGTTCTGGTATTATATTTTTTCCCTTAGAATCAATGGCTCTCCAATAAATCATTGAATCACAGAATATGCTGGGTTAAAAGGGATCCATCAGGATCGTTGAGTCCAACTCCTGGCCCTGCACAGGATACCCCAAGAGTCACACCATGTGCCTGAGAACATTGACCAAATGGTTTTCAAACTCTATCAGGCTGGTGTTGTGACCACTTCCCTGGGGAGTCTGCCCAACCCTCCTCTAAGTGAAGAACTTTTTCCTGATACCCAACCTAAACCTCCCCTGACACAACTTCAGGCCATTTCCTTGGGCCCTGTCACTGGTCACCACAGAGAAGAGATCAGTGTCTGCCCTTCCTCTTCCCCTCACAAGAAGTTGTAGATTGCAGCAGTGAGGTCTCCCCTCAGTCTCCTCTTCTTCAGGCTGAACAGACCAAGTGCCCTCAGCCGCTCCTCACATGACTTCCCCTCAAGGCCCTTCACCATCCTCGTGCCCTCCTTTGGACACTCTCTGACAGCTCAATGTCTGTTCTATATTGTGGCACCGAGAACTGCCCCCAGCACTCGAGGTGAGGCCGCCCCAGTGCAGAGCAGAGCGGGACAATCCCCTCCCTTGCCCGGCTGGTGATGCTGGGCCTGATGCCCCTCAGGACAGGGATGTTCCTCCTGGCTGCCAGGGCACTGAACACTGGCTCGTGTTCAGCGACCACTCAACCAGGACCCCCAGGTCTCTTATCATTGTGCCACTTTCCAGCTTCTTGTTCCCTCTTGTTAGCATATTCAAAAACACATCCAGGTTTCAAGCTGTTTGTTCTATAGATATATTCAACAAATTCATAAAGGTACTGTTCATAAACACTTTACCAAGGCTTATTTGTTGTTCCCTGTGTGTGACAGACCACCGCAGCAATGAGATATACTTTGTCCAGGGTTGCCTTATCCCAGGGTAAACCCTAAGGCTTCAACAGGATCACTTGTTAGTCATGACAAGTGCTTTTGAAAATCTTACATGTTAATTTCTGCAATTCATAGCTGAAGAGTGTCATAGCTGCAAAATCACATATTTAAGGAACGGATTGCTCTTTTAATGATAGTATTGTTTTAGCTCTGGTGATCTAAGGACAGATAGGAGACAAAACATAGTATTTAGACCAGGTAATTCAGCAGAAAAAAACACACAAACTGTTATGTGAGCACTTTCTTGAGATACTTTTACTAACAGAATATTTAGAAGAGTGGAAGATAACTTGCAGAGGATTACATAATATACAACAGTGTCAAAAGAAAGTTTTCAGGCACATGAAGTCTAATAAAGAAGTAACAAATTCCTGACTAAAGTAATTTAGGGCAACACTTGGGGTCTGCTGTCAGTATCTGTTTAGGCCTGTTGATGACTGTATGTCTTCTAGGGCAGGTATTCCTCCTGTATGTAATTATGGATTTAGATGGTGAAATTAAGTTACTAACTATGTTCATCAACTAGTCAGATTTCGTGAAAACGTTTAAACAAAAAGAAACAGAGAAGTCAGCAGAGGTTTGTGTAAGACTGTAAAACATAAAATTCAGTCTTCACTGCATTGGTGTATTTGGTTTCAGCAGAATTGCGAATTTTGCTTACAGGTTCATCTTTTTTGTATGTCTTTATTGAAAATCAAGATGAGACATAAAAATAGAATGCTACTTTTGAGGGAATATTGCACAGGATTAGGATATAATTTTCTTAGTCTTCCTCTAGATTGTCAATGAAGTTCCTAGAGGTACTGTAGTGGCAGATTTCCTAGCATTGTTACACCATATGTTTAATTTCTCATTCTTGTAGGGCTTAATCACATCTGAATATTCTTGCCAGAATATCAGTTTATTGGTCTTTAAGTTACTGTTTTATTAACAACAATTAAATCACTCATGGTGCAAGCTGGTATGATAAAATAGTGTGTAATAGGTATAACAATCAAGCAATGTTAAAGCTGATAAATTATAGTAACTATTAGTTAAAGAGATTGATTTTTGTTGAACTTCCTGAAATATTGCATGTTTTAATCTAGTGAAAACAGCAAATTATTTAGTTTCTTAATCCTTTTCTGGTCAACAAGGCTGCTGTAAGAGTAGTTTATTATTGCCATGAAAACAAATTTAGTTGTTGTTATCATAGAGCCCATTTATCTAGAATTTGGCTGTGTACTGATCACTCCTGTCCTCTGGAATTTGACAAAGCACAAAATCATGATGATGATAGGTTGATTTTAAAAGTTTTTTTCCAAACTAAATAATTCTATGACTCTAAAATGAAAAGGCAATGGAGGGCAGAAGTAGCTTCCTAAAATTGTATGTGTTGGGATATACCAACCTACTGGTGATGAATGGAGAATGCGAAGCTGGTAACAGGGTACTTACAAGTGTAAGAGAGACCCATGTATGCACTGCTCAGATGCACGTCTTCTACTCTAATCTACCTGTCCAGAACTCGAAGTCTGTTACTGACCTGAAAAATAGTGCAATATTAGTAGAATGAGGATTGCTAGAGTTCTGTGTCAGGCAGCAGATGCCATGTGAATCTGATGGACAAAACCAAGGGCACACCAGGACATTCTCACATTATGCATAAGAGCATAAGAACATTACTTGCTGAAAAGTGTATGTACATATTGCTAAGGAACAGACAGTACCATTTTCATAGTTTTTTGTGGCAGTACAACCCAATTTTAAGGTTTTTTTAGTGTGGTGAAACACATGCTGTTTTGTTCTACCTTGGGTATATAAAAGCACAAGCATCTGGAAGCTTCCCACAGCCTAAAAAAACCCCAACCAGCCAACCAACCAAAAAACTATATTTCATATTTTGATATTTATCTGGGAGGTCTGCTGTGCCCAATAAATCAGTGTTTGCAGGGATTGTCTCTTATACGCATGGTGGGTATTAGTGTGGTCCTCACAGACTTTGAGGTATTTTGTGCTAGATACCCATTTTTCTAATTATGCTTGCTTCTTTCTCCAAGATACTGCTTTCCAGTGCACCTCAGAACAGAATGCTGGTGTTGACTTTAGCTATTGCTGCAAGAGAATAATGACTGCGACTTGATTTTTCATTTTAGTGATGGAGAAATTTAAAAAAAAAATTTCTAATTATCATTTGGACACCTAAAAAATAAAAACGGTAAAATTTCCGTTTACTATTGTCAGCGTTTAAAATTTTCAGTACTTATGCTGATGTCTCCCACTCCTTTTGCTTTTCTCCTTCTTCCGCTGCCCCAAACTTGAAGAGATTTAAGAGGAATAACACAAGAGAAAGCTTACATTTGACTGTAAATTTTCAGTGATTCCACAATTAACTGGAAGAATTTTTGTGTTTCAGCTCAGAAAAAGCCTAAAGAGAATAGTTATTGAAATCAGAGGTGTTTGAGAAAAGAAATTTTTGAATGAGACCAAGTGAGTGCAAAAAAGGAAGTGGATTGTTAAAATCATAAGCTTTCAATAATTAAAATTTAGCTTTGTCTCTTCCCATACACAAGTAATGACAATATTGTTAAGGAATTACTATTTTATCCAAGCTATTCTCATGTGGACTACAAATTCTACATTTGACTTAAGAACCAGGGACAAATTCTCATTTTAGGCCTATATGTTGCATATTTTATTTTATATATATATATATATTTATTTTTTTAATAAGTTATAAGAGTGGAATACAATGTTACAAGTAAATATTCATAGAATCATAGAAGATCCTGAGTTGGAAGGGACCCACTGGGATCGTCAAAGTTCATCTCCTAGTTCTGCACAGGACAGCCCCAAAGATCCCACCATGTGTCTGAGAGCATTGTCCCCAACATCCTAACTGTAGTACTCATTGAAGAAAATCCACTGTGGAAAACCAGTGTAGAAACTCTCCCTGTTTCACATTTCGTCAATAACTGCAACTGAAATATTTATGGCAATGGCACATAAACAAAGAATCCATGCAGGTGTAGGAGGTGAGTAAGCAAAACATGTTTTCTATGTAAACTGACCTTTAGCAGTCTGGGAATCTTGGGGATAGCAAATCCCCATCCTGCTGTTAGTTTTTACTCGAGAAAGTTTAAAAACGAAAGCTTTTCTCTCAAAGGGATATGCAAGAGTTATTAAGCCACATTGCTGTTACACAGTATGAAAAATGCAGACCAGACCACATCAATAGTGAAATGTTTACTCCCCGCCTCTTTTGCTTCCTCATTTCTTTTACCCCTAATTCAAGAGATGTTGACAGAAAGTGGTTGTTACTTCAGTAACTTCTTTCTAAAACAACTGAAGAATAGGTTTTTATTTGATGGGGAAACTAGACCAAAGTAGAAAGCCTTAAACATTTTTTTCAGTTTAAAGTGTGATATGTCTGTAAAGGCCTTTTCATTGTTCTGATGGCTTACTGGGTCATGCCTGAGCTTTTAAAGGTCTTGTAGATGTGGTCTGTTAGCTGGAGCTTCAAGTACAGTTAGAAACAAACACTTACTAAATGTACGAATTAGCTGCTAGTAGGACTCATCTGAAATCCCAGACCACAAGAATGTGAACTCAGACTTTTACATGGGTCACCATAACCTTATTGCAGGCATCTCAGATACCACTAGCATCTAGGTTAATAATTCCTTTGACATCTGGCAATAATGGCAAATAAAACTTTCAAAATACTGATATCTGATACTCTGAACAGCTGTGTCAATTGGTATAACAGGGCTGGAATCTCTTTTCTGGTGACTATCATGAATGCTGGCTCAGCTGGGTCCAGATGTGTCTCTTGAGATGCTGGCCTAGGAGATACCTTTTTCTGCTGCTCCATGCACAAAGAGGCTCTTGTATGGGCACAGGCTGGGCTGCAGAGCAGCAGCATGGGCTGCAAGAAGGCACTCTGCAGTTACACTGGCATTGTACCCTGAGTGGCATGTAAAACACAGCAGAACTAAGGCGATCTGCTTCCACGTAGGAGAAAAAGGAGTGGTGTAGCCTGGCTGCCTTTGTTTTGCTGGAGCCGTTATTTACAAGGGTGAGGTGTTCTTACAGCCAAGGGCTCTTCGCTATGGACCTGCTTTTTTTGTGCATGTTGGTAATTCAGGTTTTGTTGAGGAAACTCAGCAGGAGGAACTTCTCCCTCTCGTGGGTCTTGGGCCCACAGTGTGTTTTCCTGCCCAGCTGATGCAGGAGCACAGTCAGCTCCATGCTCTCAGGCACTTGATAGTCACATGGGGCTGTTTCACAGAGAAGGCTTTGAGACCCCAGCGAAGTGGTGTTTGATGAGGCTGCATCTTTGGGTTTGCTTCACTGGTTTGGGCTGTAGGAGCCTGCTTCTCCATTCGCTGCATACACGAAGTATAGTGTATGAAAAAGATAGGGTTTGTTCTCTCTTTCTTCTTTGGTTCATCTACGTACTTCTTTTGTCTAATGCTAGGTGTCACCTTCAGATGTTTCATCAGATTTTTACAGAGCCTGCCCTAATATTTTCATGACCTAGTAGTAACTTTCTAATGAAATATTTTGCCCACGTTGGAAGAACTATTTCCAATAAATACTGTCTACTAAATCTTCTCCTATTTATTTTCTAAGAATTCCTCTACTGTTTGGGAAACAGGAATCAGAATTGTCTCAATCACTGTCTGAAGAGGTGGAGTAAACCATGAGAAGTGGCTGTTCTTCGTCAGAAATAAATCCATAATTGATCCTGATTATAGTATATGACTGTGAAAGCCACCCAGGAAGAAAGACAGATGGTTCCCAAGCCCAGAGATAATAGTCTAGAGGCCACAAATTCTAGGTTTTGAGTGAAACTTGAGCGTCACGAAGAAAAAAAGCCACTTGGGAACCTAGTTACAGAGTGGACTAGTAGAGGAGAAACAAAAGCACATAGATGAACTTCTTTGACATAATTTTCTTTGCCACTGGGTTGTATATGGAAGTAAGTAGACAGTTTATTGTAATGACTGCTTTGCTGAAGGACCTTTCCTATGGTTCATCACTCAGGTACTTGTGCTGGTGTGCTCTGAGGTGGGGCAAGAAAAACTGGAGAAGATCTGTCTGGGTGTTTCAATTCACGGATATTTACAAACAGGCAGCACAAACACACTTTGCACCATGTGTGGCTTCTCTCACCACGTGCAGTCCCAGGAGGTTGCTGCATTCATGCCCTGTGCTAGGACAGGCAAAATGTATCAGTAGGATGATGTTTCAGTAATACTGCATGGCAGGGTTTTCAGTATGCCTTTTGCTTTTGAGCACAGTTTGCCACTTAAAATGTTCAGAACAGGATGAGATCTCTACCTATTCCCAGTTAACCCTGTCTGTATGGGAGATGAAACTGGTGGTGCTGATGGTCAGCTAAGGAATATAAAGAAACTAAGTGTCTGAATAGTTAATTAAAGAAATGTTATGAGCTTTCCTAATTTGTTTGTTGATATTTCTGTTAAGGAAAAATAAAATCACAAATCTGGATGCCCTTTCAGTTAACACGAACCGTCTGTCTGGTTTGGTCTACTTTTCTGGCAGAACTTTTACTTTTGTGGTTCTTTTTCTTCTCTTTCTGATTATGAAACAATCCCCAGTGGCATGTCAGAAATCACCATTATAAATGCTGACAATTGTTCTGGGGTTAGCATTACAGGCTTCTAAAACCCATGATATGTCTGAAGCTGTGTATGTAGTCGTTGGCTTCAAATGCAGGTTGCCCTCAGTTGTGAACATGCTATGAATTCTTTTAACACAGAAATGCTTGTCAAGTGCAAATTGGAGCCTGGTTGTTGGGACACCACTCCTGAGGGGAAGGGGAATTTGCTAAGGAACCAATTGAATGCAGTGGCGTGGCTGGGGGTACACAATCCCAAGTGCTGAAGGTGGAGGAGGGCAGAGGCTCTTTGCACCAACAAAGCTTGGCCCTGAAGATAAGCAGGGACAGAAATGGTAAACAACTGTCACAGCTGTGCACAAACTGGTTGAAAAGGAAAAAGTGTGCAAGGCTGTTTTGCAGACAGGTTAGTGCTCCTGCCTAAAATACCTGGCTTCTTTTCGCACATTATTCTTCCTGCCATGATTTCATGGGAGTCTGCTGACTTTTATGCCTGATTGGATGAGACTAGGATTTGACCCATGGCCTCTTGTGCACACCTCTCAGTCGTGAAGAAAACTAAGAGGGGTGTAAAGGAACAAGAAATTGGTTTAAGTTTGCATCCAGTAAGCTAGCACCTGTTTTTCTTACAGCTGAACTGGTATTTGAACATGAATCTACATACTGTGGCAAGAGAAAGGAGGAGAATGTTTAATCTAGTTTTCTGGGGAGTTTTACAGTGTATTATAGAATTTGAATCTCAAACATATTTAGGAAAAAATGCACACAGAGGCAAAGAAAATAACCTATTCATACACTAATTAATTTTAAAAAGTACTGGTTTGTTTCTGTTCTGAAAGTAGAAATCTTGATGCTCTACTGTGATGTGCTGGATGAACTGAGGTAAGATGCCTTTCATAACCTTTCATAACCAGAGAAAAGAATTAATAAATATCTTTAATACTATGTTTGGATGTTCTAGGTTTTTTACTGCTGTTGAGACTATCTTTCTATTTCTAGGGTCAAATAACACTGAACAAAGTGAAATAAAATGTAAAGTTCTCTTAGTCTCCAACATAGTGTTCAAGGATATACATCTTTTCAGTTTGCAGCATCTCTAGGTGACTGAAGACTTTTGCCTATTTCCATTAATATCAAGTGAAAGTCTTCTTCTTCCTTCAGTGGGAGCACAATTAAGTCATTACATACTGCTTCTTGAAAGCAATGTCTGATCCTGTTCTCTTTCCCTTTTTACTTTTTACTCCTCATGTCTATAATAGAAATTAATAAATATTAATATTTTATTATTCTCTAGCCTTTTCTACACTCTTTTTTTGTTCTCAAAATTCAGTGTGTTGTTTTGGCACACAAGAACCATCTGTGGAAAGACTTAGTTAATAATATTTGGAGAACATTACAAACAAAACCAGGGAAATGCATCACTCTGAGACAGGTTGAAGTAAGCTGAGTATTCAATGCTGCCTGTGCCAGCATTTCGAAAGTATGTTTTTTTCAACACTGGTGTTTTTCACTTCTATTTTCATCAAGAGATTTTGAATCTTCATCGAAATCTACAAGGGAAACATGAAGGGTTAATTCTATTTTTAAAAACAGATTGTGTAAAATGTTGGTATAGAATGGAGTGTGACTATAGCAAAGTCAAACATGATTGGACTCTCTAGTGCTTGACATCGTATAATAGGGTTTCTGTTATTTATGCATGTCAAAATTTAGCTTCCAACACTAACAAACTGATGTCATTCTAGTTCTGGTTTGAATTAGCAAAAATCAGAGCTTTTCTTTCTACTCTCATTTTGTAATAACAGTGCCAATTAAGAAATAAGACACCAGCCACGAACAAAGAAGCAGTCCCTGCTCTAATGAGTTTGTGGTCTGAGTTCAACAGGCCTGATGGTCACCAGCTGTTTTACAGCATCAAACTTGTATTTCCATCTTAAATTGGATGCCCTTATGAAATGTAGTTCCACTGGTTCAGGGAGCCTTTCTCTTGTTTTTGTGAGTAAACTGGAAATTAGAATTATGATCTCTATAATTATACAAATGTCTGAAGACTCATTTACTATATGTCTGTCTTTAAAATTAGATGTTTTCAGTTCTTCTGCTCACAGAAGTCTCCACTTCTGGTGGTGGCTTCTTTATCTGAAGAAAACCAGCACAGGTAGTTCTTAAGCACAAATGATTTCAATGAAGAATTTCATAATTTTTTCTGAATAATGTCCTTCATATAAAAATATTATTATTTTCTGATAGGTACCACATTTCCTCACAGGTCTGCAGAAAGGAATAGCTGCTGCTTTCACACTCATATTTTGTGGGAAGTTGTCTGCAGCAATTATGAAAAGATCCTGGCAGGACTGAATCAGGGGATTCCAAGTAGGAAGACTTTGTTGTTCATGGCATACCTTTTTGGCACAGATTTTCACATGTCTTTTCCATCAAATTTCTGGCTTCTTCAAAATGGGACAGCTCATCTCAGTAGAAATACACCCACTTTGCATACACTGTAGATTTTAATTACCATTTTGCTTCATTGCTACCACATCCATGCCAAGTACTAAGTTGGCCATAATCTTTTCGGCTGACCTCAGACTTGTCAGCATCATTGCATGGCTTTAAACATGGCACCTTTTTATTTCAGCACAGTCCATAATTTGGGATGCTGATATTTTATCTCTGTTTCTGCAGATTCTATAATTATTATGACCAAAACCTGCAAGTATTTACAGTGCCTACTGCTTGGTGAATAAGTAGCATTGTCTTTCCTTCAATATACTTACCCATAGCGTAACAGGAAATCAGAGTGCGCAGTCAGGCCATGAACACAACATCTCATTTTAGGGATGGAAAATGCAGTGATTTCTGAGCTCGATGTAAAAACAGGCCGTGTGTTGTGTTTCCAATCCCCGTGTGCTCTATGATTCCTGTGGGGTTGAACAGGTAACTTTCAGCAGGGAGACAACAGTACATGAAAGTACTCCAACTGTGTTGGGGGCTCTAAGGCGCAGGAATTAACAAAACATATTTTGTTTCATGGTGGGTTTTGTGGTGTCTAGCCTCATGAAGTTCAACAAGGAAAAGTACAACATCACGCTCAAGTGTACAAACAGCCCCAGGTACCAGTACATTCTGGAGGCTGTGCAGCTGGGAATAACTTCACAGAAAGCACTTGGGGTCCTAGCAGACACCAAGCTGACCATGGGCCAGCAGTCTGCCCTCGTGGCTAAAAACCCCACCAACATCATCCTGGGCTGTGTGAGGAGCAGTGTTCCTGGCAGGGGGAGGGAAGGGATCCTGCCTCTCTACTCAGCACTGGTGATGCCACACTTGGGTGCTGGTCCCGTTCTGGGCTCTGCACTACACAAGAGACATGGACACACTGGAGAGAGTCTAGCAAAGGCTGCAGAGATGATGAAGGGGCTGGAGCATCTCTTCTTTGAGGAGAGTCTGAGAGAGCTGGAGCTGTTCAGCCTGGAGCCCTGAGAAGGCTCAGGGGGGGATCTTATTAAAGTGTGCAAGTACCTGAAGGGAGTGCACACAGAGAAGGGAGCCAGACTCTTTCCAGACATGCCCACTGACAGGGCCAGAGGAGATAGGCACACACTGAAACACAGACAATCCCCTACAAAGAGCAGGAAACACTTTTTCGTTGTGAGGATGACTCAGCACTGGCAAAGGTTGCCTAAGGAGGCTTTGGAGACTCCATCCCTGAAGATATTCCGAAGCCATCCAGACATGATCCTAGGCATCTGGCTATGGGTGGCCCTGACTGGGCATGGGGTTGGACCAGACGGCCTACAGAAGTCCCGTTCAACCTTAGTCAGTCTATGGTTCTGTCATACTGAGTACGCCTTTTCTAGAGTCTTCAATTAAACAGAGCTCACTTTACTCATGTTTTGTTTCACAGACTGATTTTGACATTATAGAGGTATCCGTAACTGCCATTCAAAATTTTGATGTCGAATCATAATGTATTATGAAATCCATAAGACAAGTTTTCAAGCGAAAAGCATAGAGATATCAAATTTAAAATTAACAGCAGCAGCAAAGGAATCAATAGCAAATAAACGGAATTGTCAGGTGAGTTGATCGCAAATCTTGCAAGGATTAAGAAGCTGTGAACAAGAAGTTACTGAATTACAAAAATAACTAGGGTTTATTGATTTTTAAAACTGGGCATTATTAAGTGGTCCCTATAGCCATCTAAGATAGTTTGACTTCTGGTAGTTGTATGAAAGAAACTTGCCATTCAGCATTATTCTCCATTTGCTTTTTCCCACAGTTGCTGCTGTTGTGGAACAAGTTTCTCTTGCAAGCTTCAAATTTTCCATTACAACAGAAATATCTTAATTTTCGTGTTTGTTCAAAAGTCAATCCAGGTTTTTTGCAAACATCACAATGTGCCAGTTGATATAACGACTGATTATATATACCTGTGATTATAAGTCATGAAAAATAGCTGAAGAATACGCTTGGATTTCCTCGTTCTTGCAGCCAGTCTCGTCTTCTTCCGGCTCTGCTGTCCTGTAGAGGTTAGACCTCCCTGCCCAGCTGCTACTTTGTATTCCTCCCTTTTACTAACAGTTTTCCTTCACTCTGCCTGTTCCTTGCGATCTTAGGAAATCGCTGACCAATACATGGTAGCACCACAGAGATGTTCAAAATGCACAGTGAACAAGGTTGCATGATGTTCCTTCCCCCTCCCAAAAGCAACACAGCTCATCCCTTTGCCTTAGGTGACAAACTCTCTAGTCCACGTGGGAAAGGGTTTGTGTCACAATGCAGCAGCGATGTATGGAGCACTACCTTGGGATGGCAGGCGCATGAGTGATGTTGAGAAAGGTGTGTGACATCTTCTACAGAAAAAGAAGATCTGTTTCAGAGAAAATCTGAAGACCTTCAGATAAGATCTTCAGACAGCTGGAAGAAAGTTCACTTTCACCTGCCCTGGCCCTCATGGGGATCTTCAGCTACCCTGCTATCTGCTGCAGAGTTATGGCGCAGTAGAGCACAAGTAATTCAGGAATTTTCTGGACTCCACTGATGACAATTTCCTAACACAGGTGACTGAAAAGCCAAAGAAGTTCTGTTGTTTCTGTTAATTTCACAGAAAAATTGGTTGAGAATGTGAATGCTGGGAGGAGCCACAACTGCAGTTACCACAAGGCAGTGTAGTTCAATGTGTACAAATACCTGCAGGGGGGAATAAAGAAGATAAAACCAGACTGTTCTAGTGGTGCCCAGTGACAGGAAGAGGCAGCAAGCACAAAGAGAAATGTGGGAAATTCCACTTAAAGAGAAGAAAAAATTTTTTAGTGTTTGGAAATTAAACAATGCATCAAGTGTCTTGGGCAGGTGGTGGAGCCTCCATCCTTCAAGATATTAGAAACCCAATTGAACAACAGTCCTGGTAAACTGGCTGTAGCTGATACTGCTTGAGCAGGGGCTCAGACTAAGTGACTTCCAGAGATACCTGCCAACTGAGATTCTGTGACGTGAATCTGTGGTAAAAATATATTCCAAAGCACATTTCATAGTAAATATTAGAAAAGCTTATTCATAAAGAAATTACAGGGAGGAATCCTAGCTGACAAACCAATTTGAAAGGGTGCTTTATTTAAAATTACAGGAGCATCAGCTTTCTTTAGCCTGTTATGCACAATGCCATACAAATAGCAGCAGAACATGCTCCTGTTTATTCTCCCATGCACTTCTATGGCCCTTTCAGCCCACAGCTTCACTGCTGTGCAGAAAGTGAGCTAAGTGATGCAGTAAGCTGTTGTATAACTGGGACTAACGTGCACTATCAATTAATACTATTATTCACAAGCTGTCAGTTAGGGTGATGATTTCCAAACTGTTAGAAAAGTATAAAGGAGATCAATAGAAAGTTAATTAGGAGATGGTGTGTTGACAGTACCCAGCTCTCCCTTTTCATAACGCTAGATGTGGACGAAGAAGTGAGTACCTCAATGCTTAGGGGAGGTGGAACAGTGATGAGCAGTGACTCAGTCAGTCTGAGGAAGCTGATGAGGTTGCTGCTATGTCATGGTGACAGTTTTAAGATGTGTGGGAGCCCTGCTCTGGAGCTCCGCAGCAGACCAATTCTTGTTAGCCCACCTGTTACTGAGCAACTCAACCCTCATTCTGGTTTGTTCCCTAGGTGGCTATAGATATTGGCCACATAAACCTCTCTGTGAGATTTCACCTTGGAAAAAAATAATTTAGGCACTCCTGCATGTCCCAGAACCAATGTCAATCAATGTGTAGAAACTGATGGAAACAGGGGATCTGGCACCTTGTAAGTTATTGGGTCCGTCTTGTTGTGATGCTAGAACTAAAAATGGAGTATTGCTAACCAGGAGAGAGCACAACTCAAGGACACATACATATATTGTGTAAGTCAGTCATAGGACTCAGTCCATGACAGCACACTGTCGTGGAAACCTCATACCCAGTGTCATTAATTATCAGTCATTTCTGCCCTTGGACCTTGTCCTGTACTGCAATCCTCACTCGTTGCTTTTGTCTCTACATGGTTGCAAGAAAGCCACAGAATGGTAACTTTGTTGACAACTGAAATTTGCTTGTTTACCATGATGTGCAGCTTTTGGTGCAAAGAACACTACTTTCTCGTCTGACAATGTTGCCCTGGTGTGAGATGGTCAGGGTGCACACGCAGATTGTTGGAGACATCGATGAGATCAGCTGACAGGGCAAAACCACAGCCACAAGAAGGGGTGTAATTTTGGCTTTTCTTTTTTTGTCTAAGTAAAAAACTTCAGAAGGAATAACCTCATCTGTTAGCTTTAAAAACAGGAAGAAGAACTTCTAAAGTTTCTAGATTTCCTTTTTTGTTTAGAGATGATCAGTGTGAGTCAGTCATTCCATCTGCCAAGCTGGAAGCACTCAAAATATCCAACAGTCCCTAATAATTCCTAGGGAACAAATATTTTAACCTGCAGAAGATATTTTTATCCTCGCAGATTTTCAAATTGGCAAAGCTTTTTGGTTGGAAAGCAAATCAGGAATGACAAAGTGATGCTGTCTTGTTCATGAAAATTGGCTTCTAAGGAACAGAATATACAGGGATTTTTCTGTACCTCCCTGCTTTGTGTTCTTTATGTCGATTATTTGGGTCCTATACTCCCTTAACTTGAGCTACATAATATTTCAGTTTAAGAAGCTTTACTCTTCTCACACCAACCGCAGGGCAAACCAGGAAGAAGTAGACTGATGTATAAAACGAGGGTATGAAATGCCAATCGGGCCTTAACTGTTCAAACAACACTAAATATATAAACATCTGAGCTTATTAGTATGCTGCCTTCTTGTTGGGGAATGAAATGGATGATTTCAAACAATAAACAACCACCGTGTTCATCTCTTTCCTTTCTTCTTCCAACAATTTCTTTTCTCATATCATTGTAATAAATGCTGCACTAAAGATTTTGAACAACTGCTTGAGTGTCACAACATTCACAGATAAGAACAAATTGTTGCAGCAGGGAAATAAAGCAGTTTTGCCCATGAAACAAGGTGAAAGTCAGATCAATTGGCTATGCAGGAACACTGTGGAGTTGCCATTCAGGTTTTTCATCAGGTAGTCAACAAGTTATGACCTGTAATCAAAGTAAGCAGTACATTACCGGGATTTTTCTTTGTTGCATGTAATCTGTTGAAATGCTGGCATTTAACATGAGCGGGCTGGGGGGAACCCTGTGGCAATACCTGCCTGTACAGCTTTAACTATGTATTTATCTCATGGCCCATATATTTATGCTATATATCAAACTGAAAAATAATGAGCAGCTGGAGCTGCCTCTTTGGGGGGTTGTAAAAGTGAAGCCATACTTTTTGTGATACTCAGCAATCTCTAGTGTTGAGTAAGTGTCCTGATTCCCTTTGCAGTTGTTGTAAAATAGTTTTCTTCCCTTTGCTATGAGTTTGTAAAACTGCAGCCATAGTTCCTTCGGGCAAAAATGCCATATGTATGTCAGCTCTCTTGTTTTTGTGGTGGTGGGTTGGCTGTCTTTTGGTTGTTTTATTTAAATCTCATACACTTCCTATTTGATGTTGCAACTGAGACTGCTATTGCTGTGAGCACGTCTTTCATTTATGCACATATGTACATGTCCTTGCTCTATTCAGCATGTTTTGACAGAAGAGATGGTTCCAGTGCTGGCAAAGAGAAAGGTCTGACACAGGCAGGAGGAGATAACCAGCTAAGAAGTGGATTACTGCGTGACTTCAAGCCACACAAAATCCCAGCCCAGCAGCCAGGTGAATGCAGTGACTTTCAGCTGTAGGACTCCAAACCCCAAGGATTCAATGCAGACATGGTGTCTGCTGGCTCTTTGCTGACTCAGGAGACAGAAAAGGTCCTGACACAGTTGAACTGGTCCTGTGACAGTAGGGCTCTCTTAAAGAGGGCAGCCCTTCTCTGCAGGATTTACTACTTTTTTGGGCAGAAATTTTGCCCCTGCCAGGGGGGCTCATTACCCTATTTCAGTCTGAAGAAGCCCCTGGAAAGCTACTTTACAGCAAGATCAGGCACATGCAGGTCCACTGCACTCAATTCTAAAAAACAGGCGCTAATGATTTTCAACAGAACTGAATAAATCTTCCTTTTCTTGTCTCACTTCCTTTTTTCCCCCCCATTTTCCATCTCTGCACATACCGTCATATTTGGCTTTGTCCTCTGTTTTCTACAAAGTTCTGCAAAAGTAATGTCATCTGAGGGAGAAACTGTCTGCAGGGCATTTATTTGTGTACAAATAATATTTTACCATGGCAACCCTAATTTTTTTCATTACGCAGTCCTCTGGATCATGAAATAGCTTTTGAACAGCTGGGCATTTCCCTGCTTCTTCTGCAGCTCATATCTTAAAGAAATCTTAAAAATAGATTGTTACAGGCACAGAACCAACAAAAAAAAGGGACACCATTGATAGAAAAGGTTTTCTGCAATAGTCAATGGCTTTTGTTCATAACAATAAGTAAGAATTACTTGTTTTAAAGCAATTGGTGATGTTATTTTGCTCTTAATAGGCCTAATTATATTTACTTTTACATGTATACTGTAGCATCTGGTACAAATTACTGTCCATGATGTTTTGTTATTTCTGGGTTATTAAAAATTTTTGTTTATAATTTTTTCTCTTACCTGATTCATTCCATAATGTCCAAAGAGGATAATATCACTTAAACATTTTTTTTGAACAAAAAAGTACTTTTCTATTTTCAGAACTAAAATTCGCCGCAGAATAAAGGTAGCCCATATCGGAAAGAACAGTTTACTTTGGCCAATTGGACATTGCTCCAATGTGCTCCTCGGATAACTAACCCAGACCCTACTTTTACAACTAGCTGTCCTTGCAGGGGACAACACCTGTTCATGATGTGCACTGAGTTACAGCTTTGTTCTGAGCCCCACTGCCAGTCCAGGTCTTTGGGCTGAGCAGGATATTGCTGGCATTTCAACCCTGAGGTCTTTGATTCCCCTGGCCCTAAACCAAATCCTAACTCTGCAGAGTAGAGGATAAACCTCTCCAGTTCAAAACATATGTTTTGATGTCCTTCTACTCCATCCTGAGCCCATCTGGATTGTCCTGGAATTTTGTCGTCATGGGAAAACTTTGCAATTTACAAGCTAGAGTTACACTGGCAATCATTGTATAACAACCTGCTCCAGTACATCTTGTTTCAGTGTACTGTGAATCCCTTCTTAAATGAAAAATATACTTGTGTTGGAATTAATATTTAAACTATACTTTTGCAAGTAGTCCCTATTCTATATTTCACAGAATCATAGAATATGCTGAGTTGGAAGGGACCCACAAGGATCATGAAGTCCAGGTCCTGACCCTGCACAGGAGGTCACTTTCCAAGAGTCACACCAGGTGCCTGTACTTGTTTAAACTCATATTTTCATGTAGAACAGCAAAGGCTGTTTTTTCATCTAGATATGACTAACCTTCAGTAACTGGACACTCACAGTACAGCTTTAATTGAAGGATTTATTTTTGTTCTCACCTGAGTAGCTGATATATTAAGTAAAATGCCTAAATCTTACAGTAATTCTGTGGGTTTGTCCAGGAACCAAAACCTCCTTGAATATCAGTCCCCAAAAACCAACATATGGAATATTAAAATTTCTTTCTTCTTCTCCCTGAGTTCATTTCATAACTGCTCATCTCTAGCAGAGCATCGGGAAAGCACAGAAGGGCTCAGCTTTGCCATGTGAGGTCTTCTCTTGCGGAGGTTCCTGTCTCTTGCTAGTGAAGCACGGTGCTGTAGCTTGGATTTATGCCAACAAACTCCCTTACACACATGCACGTGGAAAGGCTACTTTTGACTGCTACTCTTTAATATGCGGTTTTCATCACTATGAGATTTCCCGTCTCACTGTGGCACTCCTGCTTTGCCAAGGATGGTGCCACTCCAGCTTCTACCTACTGGCTTCCTTTTCTCCGCAAGGCTGACCAGCCTATGTTGTGAGGATGTAGAAGGGACTCCTGTAGAACTGCATTCGCTAGGATGGATCAAGCATGGATATCCTCTTGACACTCCTGATCCCTTATACCAACTGCAAAATCACAGTGACTTGTGCGCTCTCTGTTGACTGAAAAGGGCAGAATTTGCAGAAGTGGCCTTCAGGAACCTTTACCTGGCCAGCAGGCCCATTCTCAGCCTTGTAGCCAACGTTTAGATTGTATACAGTCCAATCACAGAATCACAGAATAATAGAATGGTTTAGGTTAGAAAACACCTTTAAGATCATCCAACCATTAACCTAATACTGCCAGGTCCTTGGCTAGACCGTGTCCCTAAGATCTGTGTCTTTTAAATTCCGGGGATGGTGAATTAACTATTTCCAATAATCTGCTAACTGTCCGGGTTCTTTTAAAAAAATCATAGAACTCATATGTGAGAGCAGTTGTAAAACATTCATTAGCTGTTAAACTGAGCATTTTGTGCTAGCTATTTCTCTGACACCTGAATGGTGGGGGTTTTTTTGAAAGAGGAAGTTGCAGTTTGCTGGCGCCAGCAGAGTTTTTACAAAGCAACAGATCACTGGATTTAACTTGTTTAGTAATTCCACGTGCTGGTGTCATTCTTGACTGTTCCTTTTACTCTTATTCATGAAACCATGATGATGTACAGCAAGAATCCACTTCATTCAAGCAGAACTTTCCTTTACGGGGAATATAAACAAGGTCTGAAAAATATAATCATAAAGTAATACAATAATTATAAAAAGTAGCCTGATACTTTTAATGTAAGAGAGTACTTTTAATGTAAGAGAGTGGTCCTGTAATCTATTTGTTGCCCCTCACAAAGAGTCAGCTTTACTGAGCAGTGACTTCATGCACAGCTTTAACTTTTCGGAGATTGGCCTCCTGGTCTTTTCCCTACTATGACTAGCCTGGATATTGCAGAATGATTAAATTTTTTTAAGGATTGCTCAGTTCAGCCACTAAGTAAATTCTTATCTGGAAGTACTGCAGTACTTACAGATACACATGTATCTCACATAGGCACATATAGACAGCAAACACGGACTGCACATATAAAACAGATCAACCCACTCCTGTCTGTCGTCGTGGCTCTGTACCACAACCCTCAGCAGCAGCCAACCTTGCCAAGCTCAGCTGCAGCAGGATTCCCTTCACTGAGCTCAACAGATGAACCAGCACTGGACTGATTGCAATTTGCATTAACAAAGCCAGGTGCCTCTTAAGATCAGTCACCAACCCTCAGCAATCCAGAAGCAGCGGAGAGCTCCATGGGTCTCCACGTGTAGTTTTCAGAGCATCAGTTAGTAGATGCAACTTCAGTGCACAGAAGAGTAAATATACCGAATCAAGACACAATATGTGGGGACAATATGACAAACACATGCACTTTGTTAGGACTAAACCATGTCGGGCTGTGCAGAGCAGGGCCTTCCAAAGCATTATACAGAACCAGTTCAACAGAATGCGAACAAATTTCCTCTCTGAGCCATCCCCAAAAGCACGCAGAAGTACCTGCTATGCTGATGTGCACGTGTGGCTCGTTCCATCGACAGCAGGACAAGAGCTTTCTCCAGTGCAGTTTGCTGCTAACAGTACAATGTGATAGCAACCAGAAACATGAAATAACACTGCCAGGAAGTTCTCCTGCTCATCCCATGGGTGCATTTCTTCTCTTACCCCATCCTCAAGCGGTAAACCATATGGGAACAGAAACGTCCAGCACAGCCACTGGCTGTTAGTACCTTCTACCTTACCCGTGGAAGTATTCCTACAGCACGATATACTTCCAGAGAATGGAGAAGACAGCAGCAGCAGAAACTGGCTCACAGGCAAGATCAGAATCGTCTGGAATTCTGAAGCACAGGAGATAACAGACAAAGGACAGAAGAAATACGAATATAGCAAAGAAAAGTTAGATTAGATGACCTTGGCTCAAATTATTTGTATTTTTCTTATTGAGGATAAATATAAAAAGATGCCAGGACTTCTGCCAAAGTAAACTTGTGAAGTCTCATGCATGATAATAGTACCATTAAAGCAGGTAAGGCATAAAATAATAACATTAACACATGTATATGAGAAGACTAAAGTTTGAACACTGAAAGGCACTACAAGACCTCATTTCCTTTTCCAGTCCTGATGTCCTTTTCCAACTGAGAACAGTACCGGTGTCCAATGTCTGAGAACAAGTGGAAAGTTTGGATGTGCCTGGGCATGCAAAGAGGTCTTTTTACAAAGTGTATTTTCCAGTATTTGAAAGCAAACACTGGAGAGGACAGTATCTGTAGCTGTGCAGAGAGTTTGGAAAAGCTCAGACTTCAATTATTGCTCGTCTGCTTCTCTGGTGTTGCAGTTAATCTGCAAAAACAAAAAGGAATCAAATTAATAAAAGTTAAAGGGCAGCCTGTGGATTAACTTTGTACTTAAAGCAAGCTCACTTAGTAATAGGAACTGACAGGAGGTGTAACTGGCCTTCTGCCTTATCCGAGGTCTCTGCATTCCCCGTCTCAAAAGGCACTAAGGACTAATGTGGCTTACCCATTTCCTGTCTGGTCAGGAACAAACTGGGCAAGTGCTTATGGAATTAAACTCTGCCATCTGTAGAAGGCTCTTGTACCTCTCAAATACTCCTATATAACAATTAATGGCGCTTCTGACATTTGTTTTCCCTTGTGAGATAACCTGGTTAGCATGGTCTTTGTTAGGTAACTCCCGGATATGAAGAAGACAACCTAAGTATATCAGCAGCAGGAAAGGACAGGGTGAGATTTCAGGAAACATGAGTTAATAAGGCACAAAATGCTTCTACAAATTCATTATTAAGGAAAATGTCTTCTATACATTTCTTGGAAAAGGGTATAGTAGGCCACTCTGAGGTTTTACATTAGTTTCAGGAATTTTAACGTAATCTCATTCACACATACCTGTTACTTTCTTGGCTCCTGAGAGGTTGCAGCAAGCTGGAGGCACCAGTTTAAAAACCAGGTAAACACATGGTGCTGTAAACTTTGGTGGCTGACATGTGCAGCTAAGCCATCTCTGCTAAGAGATGTAACATCTTGAATATCAGCAATGAAAAAACTGAGGGCATTAGCCACTTCAGTTGCTCTTAGTGAGTGCTTATATTAGTGAGTCATCAGTATCCATTGGCTATTTGGGCCATCAGCTCTTCAAAAGTGGTGTATACTGGATAATGCACTATACTCAATTCTGTGTAAAAAGGGGCATTTGTCAAAGCTGCTGGAGAAATTTAGCTAATCAACTGCCTTAGTATTGAAATTAATTCATGGAGATACTGAAATTGGCCAGAATAAACTTTCCAACACAATTTGAAGCATTAGAAAGCAGGCATTCTTTATCTGTGCAGGACACACAGAGGATCTCTCCTCACTCTATGTGAGAGGTAAGAGTTTACAACAGGTTTTTTATCCATCATAAGCATATATATTCATTAAAATATGTTTCTTATCTAATGCATAAACTTCACTTCCCTAGAACTAATTTGCATGCATCCACCTCCTGCTGGAAGTCCTTTTATGATCCTGGAGAGTAATAAAAGGGGTCTCTGGTCTCCTATTCACTGAATGCTTTGTTATTAAAGTGTGGTATTTAAATCAAAGTCTGTATTTTAAATACTACTATGTGCTACCAGTCAGATCTGGCAAGTATGCTATGTCTGCAGCCCTGATAGACAAATAATTCAGAATTTCAATATTTGCAATGTAACAAACTAAGTGAACTTAATCTCTTTGTTAGAAGCAAGGTGAGGGAAGGCCACTGAGACAGTGGGGTTGGAGACCCTGTCCTGCAAGGAGGGGCTCCAGGACCAGGTCTGGTTCATCTGGGAAGAGAGCTGACTTT